>JAKGSA010000641.1:97585-137303 GCA_033558755.1 Philaethria dido
TATAAATAACTTCGAAGCAAAGATTCTATAATACAAATGAATAGAGTTCTAACTCACCCGTTAAGTATTTACAACTGTTGAAAGTCACTAGAATAGATTTTGAACTCGTTACTTGGTGAATGTATGTCATGTTTTACACTTAACTCCTAAACCCTAAGGGAAACGTCCTTGGGAAAGAGATAGCGATACTTATGAAAGGGATAGAAATATGAAGCAAATGAGGAAAAAAAACGATCTGTCAAATTTTTTTTTATTTTTCATAGCCAAGACAAAAGTATATGTATATTCAGCCTACAAATATTAATTTAGAATTTAAAAAATAAGAACTATATATATATAAAAATAAATATTTACGATAAAAAAGAGCATAATATTATTTTTTAAATAAGTATCGCTCTCTAACGCTATCTTTACTCACTACTTAACTCTCGCGTTTGTAAGGCCTCGTTCATACACTATAATATATTTATTTAACGTTTATTGCAGTAAAATTTATTGGTATTGAATATTAGATTGTGCTGTAATAATATTGTATGGAAAACCTATAATAGCTTGAATTTGGTAAAATAAAATTAGGCTGAAGGCCGTGTGAACTTAGGCTTAACTACGTAGCCATAGATAAGATAAAAAATTAATAAATTATTTATTCTTTTTTTTTTATTAAAATAATTTATTTATTATACTTTTATTAGGTTTATAACAGAATGCGCCATCTTATGATTAAATGAAACATCGATTGTAGTTTTTATCTGTATGTTAAGGGGTAGATAATTTTTGGCAGTTTAATTTAATTCAATGTTGTAAATAGCATTATTTCATTGTTTTATAATTTATTTTTAATTCATTGTTTTGTTGTAAATATATTTCACGCACAAAATCATTTGCTGATCTCAATGTGTGGTTTGTTACTTCCAGTCAAACTCATGTTTGATTATTTTAATATTTATGAATATATTGAAAAGCTGCTAAATATTGAATTGGAAGAATGTACTTGTTTATAGATATCTTAAATTATATAATATTGAAAAAGAAATAAAGAAAATTCCCGTTAATTATTGTTAAGTTAATTTTTTGGCAAAGAAATATATATTTGGTATCTACCTATAATTTTCATTATTGTAGCTCATATTACTATTTATTATTATTAATATGTTCTTGAAAACTATTCCAAACACGTATTTAAAATTAACTTTATTTTTATTGTTTATCCATTATAAAAAAATGTGTGCTTGTTCTATATTTAAGATATTAATAATATTATTATATTTGTCTAGTACAATACAATATGCTAGTCAGTGTTCCAAAATATTTCTATTCTAGATTCTTCTAATGTATTGTTTAATATTGTTGTATAGTTGGGCTAAGTTTTCGTAGATTAAATTTAAATAAATGGATTCTTAAATATTTTCTGTGTATACATATAGTCTTTGAAGACATTGTGACGCAGTGGTACAGTGTGTGATCGAAAACGCGATAGGTTGCCGGTTCGATTCCCAGTCGAAGAATTTCAGGCGGAAAGTGGAGAACGGAGTGTCTTAACAATAGGTTCGCGGTGACTACCCTGTTATGTAAAAAAGAGCGTGACGCTGTATTTAGATAATGGCTACAATTTAACATAAAGTTAGTTTAATTCTTAATTTATAATAATTGTTTAAGCTCAGTATGTTAATAAAATTTAACTCACCCAGAAACGATGAGCGTTTAACTGCTATGACATCGGAAGAAATGAAATGCAATTGGCCTAACGAATAATAATATTGAAGTACTGTCTTTAAACGTGTTATTTAAGCCTATAACACATAAAAGGAGCATAATTATTAGTAAAAAGAATGTCTAATATATAAAAAAGTGAATTTATTGTACATCTACAACAAAAGAGAAATTGCATTGATTGATTGACAAAGGATAAAAAATTGTAAAATATTTTCTTAAATTTAAAATTTCCATATATTATTTTGTATTTGAATTGAATCATGAAATGATACTATATATAGACTAAGAACAAATAACAAAACACAACGATATTATGACGAATTAAATATATTTACCACAAATTTTTACATAAATCATAGTCAGCACCTAGCATTACAATATTGTTACAATTTCACTTTCTGCTATTTGTAAAAGTTAGTAGTTTTCTGTAATTTTGCATTTAGAGGCTATTGGGCAATTGACTAGATGATTTTCATTACTTACTTTTAATACTCTACCTCAAATATTAGCTTCCTTGATGTTTGTATGATTTTCGAAGATAATTATAGATTTTTCTCGTTTTATTTCTTTTATTTGAATAAATTAATTGTTCTGTTTCTTTTTTTAATGTGATAATGCAATTGATCTTCATCAAAAATCCAAATGACGTATTAAATATTTTTTTTATTTAAAAAAATAGAAAAATATTTGTTTTTTATTATTTAAATATTTAAAGTGAAATAATGCTTATATTGTTTTGTTTTATTGTTAAATTAATGTACATATTATAGACAATATTAATAAATATTTCAAAATCCTGTAAATCTTCCATTACAGCTTTACCTATAGTCCCATATTTATATACCAAATCATTGAAATAAAAATAATAATTGTTATTATTATTACATAATGTAATCAACAAAATTGGTCATTTTACGATGAAGTTGCCGTTTTTACTATAATACTTAAAAAACTGAAAAGAGCTAGTAGTTAATTTTTATTAAAAAAGATTAATACAATTTAAAAATTAATACATAAATTATATTATTGTGCTTATAGATATTTTAATTTATTGTGTATAGTAAATGAGTATTATAGGTAGTGACAATAATACATAGCTTTACGTTCGCCATTCTGTGCTATGAAAATTTATTATTTAATAGAAAAATATTGTCTAAATAATATTAATTTATAAAAATTGTATTTATAATGTTAAGGCTTACGCAAACAAGGCCTAAGGTAATAAAGCGCAAATTAAAAAAAAAAAACAAAATCACATAAATTTGACATATACTTAGAAAAAGCGATGAAATAAAAACTTATTACCATTTTACGAAATTTTAAAGTAAACTAAAATAAATTTAACTATAATGTATGTTTGTTTGTCTGTTGATTAATTAGAAACTTCTAAACTATCGATCCTCGTCTTAAAATCTATCTATCTCTGTGATCAACGTTACCCTGTAGGTATTAAAAACATATTTTTGTATAATTGTGTTGTTACTTACGATTAGAATGTTAGACACGCATTTGTGCATCAATTATGAATGTCAATTTAAATTTAAATACTCTTAAAGTAGGTATTTAGTGGATGTTTAGACGCTCGAGTGTGCACAACTGTTCATTTACTCATGTTGTAATTGTAATGTGAAATTTATTAAGTAATTTTATATTTTTAATCGTATCCCTAGCTTATTCCACGTGTTTTTGTATATATTAGCGGACCATATACGTATTGTAACGCTGTTATCATAAATAATCATTTAGATGTGTTTAGTCTGGACATTTATGATCTTAAATTAGTACAAAATGAAGCCAAGCAATGAAATACTTGTAGAATATAAATATATAAAACTTTAATAATAGCAAATGCAAAACTTAGATTTGTGTGAAATAATATGTGTGCTCTATATTTTTAATTATAAAACAATATAAAATAATTAGACATTTATTTAGTACAGCACACTGCACTGAAATTTATGACAAACCTTCAAATGTTTTTTTTTAAATTTTATGTGCATTGATATCAAAAATGTCAAAGACCTATTCTGTATTAAATTATATTTATATTGTATTTTTCACCTCAATTGTTTTACACCAATCAAGTCAAAAAATAAGTGGACATTTCTATTTAAAAAAAATAAAGTAGAAGTTAGAATTTTTTATCAATAAACCTATTATTTGATTATATTTAAATATGATAGAAAATATCGTTCATTTTAAATTCAAACTTAAATTATTTGCGTTAGTAATTAATAACTATGATTATTAAAATATATGTATTTTACTCATTCAATAAAATAATAAAAATAAGCATATAATATGCCTAAACGAAATTAAAAAAATATTTTTTTTTTATTTTGGCATTAAAATTATATCGATAATGTGACATATACACCAAATTATACGTCTTCAAATATGAATTCAATATTAAAATTATTTCCTTTAATGAGCAAAATATTTAAAAAATATAATATACCTAGTTATAGCGCATAATCTCTTTCCTATTAGCGTCAATTTATAATTTTTTGAATGTTTAATATAAAATTGATGTTTTGCATGTGTTACTATTAGCGTTGGCTTAATTTGTCTCTAGCTTCTCGGAGCCGGACGTACGTATGAACATTGTTAATTGCTATAAGTTATATGACAAGATGTTAAATAAAGTATAAAAATGTAATTGTTTTTTATTTTAATTTGTTTTTTGACAGCTTTACAGCTTTATCCATATATAGTCAGAGAATACCTAGTGTTATGTCACTCCGTTCGCCGATTTTCATCTGGAACTTAAAACCACTCTTTGTTTTACCGGAGTGGAGAAATGAAAATAATTTAAATATAATCATTACCCAGAGTGGGAATCGAACCTTGTAAGTTAAATTGCCAAGCGCGTTTACTGTCAGATGCTGTCACACTGCCCCACGAGGCCCTCTAATATATTTAATATCAATAATAATAAATAATAAATTTGAAACTACTTATTTCAAATATATTTGAAATAAGTATACTTATTTCAAATACGTTTAAAAAAAACGTATAAAAAATTGCACTTAACGGGATTTCAAGCCGTTGGAAAACCCTCTTGAAAGCCATGCAACCGCTCTGACAACCAAGTTATACGTTCCTATCCAGGTACTTTGAAATTCTTATACAATTTGTTTATTTTAAAATTAAAAGAAGTAAATAATTGTTAGCATCTCTCCTTCTTCTTCTTAGCATTTATCCCGGCTAGCCAGGGTCTGCCTTCCTACTTAACCTACTCCACTTTGCACGATCTTCTGCATCACGGGTGGTTAGTCCATTGGCTCTCATATCCTGCTTCACGACATCCAGCCATCGCTTCCTTGGGCGTCCCGGCGGTCTAACTCCAGGGACAGATATATCAAGGCATTTTCTTCCGACATAGTGTTCGGGACGGCGCGCAACGTGGCCGTACCATCTCAAGCGGCGCTCTTAGAGCTTATCCGCTACGTCACGGACCCGAAGAAAAAAAAAAAAATTTTACCTAATATATCGACTTTATTTGAAAGTAATCTCTATTTACTATAATTTTTTTAAATAATCGAGCATCTCAAGCAAGGGCAACACTTTTTCGAAATGTGTTACACAAGACTTTTAGCCCACCCATAACATGGTGACGGGGAAAAGTGAAACCTCTAAAAAGGAATCATAATTATAGACTTAATGCCATTTTATCGTTCCTTTTTATAACCTATTTATCAATCTCCATTTATTGTTCTTTTTTTACTGCCAATATCTCCTGCATATCACGAGGAAAAAAGAAAATTTAGTTAATGTGCACACTTGATTCTGTATTGACAAGAAATCTACCATTTAAAAAAAATATAATCTTATTTAGTTGAAAACTTTTTTGAAATTTATACATATAAGCTATATGAATTTTCAAAAAAAAAAACCTATTCTTTTGAACCTCCATACACATTTTTCCACAACAATCGTCGAAGGCATTGCCTTTTTAACATATTTTTGGCAAGACATAGACAAAAAAGCTGCTTCTCGCTTTATCCCACAGCAGGGTTTGTCAAGCGAGAACCCAGAATAAAAACACCGTACTCCGCTTCCCGCCAACAATAGAGACATTGCGTAGCGGAACTCAACGCCGAGCTTTGTTACCAGACCGATATAGCACCACACACAAAAAAAACTTAACACACATAAAAGGTAAAAAAAACACACAAAACACGTTTAATATTATTTATTAATTTGGGAGTTAAGTGCATTTATGACCCTATTAAAATGGAGACAAAACAACCGTAGTCGACTGCATCGCTTTAGAGGAATACTGAGATCCATAAAATTATCACAACAGGTAAACAATATTAAGATCGCAAATATATTCCAGTCATGTCGGTGATAGTATATATTAACAAACAGGTATATGTCATTTGTCTCCAACACACACTCAATCAAATTCTGTTCATTTACACATAAATTTATCTTTTGCTATCGAACGGCGCCATTAACGCCGCACGCAAAACGAGTTCTTAAAAAAATAACAGTTAAAATGAAAATCGTCCTGTATTTACAATTGTTTTTTTCTGTACTTAAAATATACGATACATAAACATGTACCAATAACCTCCTCTCACGCTTCGTCCAACCTGTCTATATACAATTTTAGTTAACGTATGGATTTCGGATGAAAATAAAATAGAAACACTAAATATCTAAAATGATGTTATGAAAGTGGACACAACGAAGCGTACGAGGAGACTCAGTTGTTCTATATCTTAATCACCTAATATGACATTCTAATGATTTAGCAAATCAATAAATTTAGAAGATATTAGCCAATAATCGCATTAGACCGTCGAAAATAATAAGTTGTTACGAAAACGAACTAAAACGTACATTCATAGTGAGAGGCGACGCACCACACTAAATTAAAAGAGAAACCTTATCTATGAAATGGTATACCAACTAAACTGATTCACTATTACTAACTAATAATAGATACTTGTCAAACAGCGAAACGAAACTTGGAAAATGTATACATAAATAAATTAATACCAAAAAAAATATATATATATAACAAAAAAACTGTATGTACGTATGTGTTCATATATAACGAATAAAAAAAATAAAGGAAAAAAAAGAAACAAAAAAATACAACGGACAAAATACGTAGATGATTCACTGTTAACATTACAATAATACAATCTATATTATCTAATAATAATTAATTAGTAAACATTTAGTTCTCATTCAACTTACATGTCCGAATATTCACGAATACATATATCGGGGGTTCAGTGCCGGGCCGACGCCACTCCTTAGGAGGTACCAAACTATGAATACGTGAAAAAATACATAAATTTATATAAATCTGTGTTTCACATAAAATTTACTTCAAATTACACACTTTTAAATTAAAAGGCCTCTGCAATAGAAAGAAAGTCTGTGGACGTCACGTCACCGGCGCCGGCGTCACGTCACGGGTGACGCGTGACGCGTGACGTGTGCAGTGTGACGTGACGTGGCGTGTCGCGTCAGGGCCGGCGGGCGGGCGGCACTCACACACTCGCACACACACACGGGTACACTCGAGTCTCTCAAGATGGCCGCCGTCAGCCCGCCCGCGACTGCCGCACGCCGATATCTCTCTTTCACTGCAAACAAACGCTATGCATTATTTACTGTCAATTTAAACTGAAGCCTCCAACAAAATAAAGCGATGCAATATGAAAATGTCATAAATTACTAGTGGTTTCAAATTAAACGAATGATATATTGTTATGATGAATAACCTAATATAATGTAATTAAAAAAAAAAAAAGAAAATAAAAAAAGAGCTATAGCCAACATGTATGTGAGTTTTAATAAATGAAAAATGTCGAAACAATACTATGAAAAAAAAAAAAACGTTCTCTCTTACGAACTTAAAACTTGAATTTTCGCACAAAAAATAAACTTCCCTAAATATATATCGAGGTATCTTCGTGTAATATACATAAATACGTGTAACATAAATTATATATGTATTTAATACAATTTAAACAATAAATAAAACATATATTTCTTTTTCTAATGCCTTATTAATATTCTTTTATACAATTTAATTAATAACATTCAAATACTATCTACTACAAAATTAATTACGTCTTTAATTTAAATTTACGTTTAAATTAATTATTATATTTTAATAATAATCACCTTCTTAGTAAAACAATGACAAATATTATTTATTTTATGACACAAGCACATTGACAACTCAACTTTTCTAAAATCATTTTTTTAACACCGGAAACGAAAACGTCAATAACCCAAAAGTATTACTTTACGTCACAAATATTTAAAAAAAAGTTATCACAATGAAATTTAAATTAATATTATACAATAATTTATTAAATATCGTTAAAAATGGCTAATTTCTCAAATATTTTATTTAATATCATTATTTAGGGTTTCTTCTTTAACTGATTGACAGATTGGTGTGTTTTAATCGCTTGATTGTTCGAATCGACCACCGCATTCACCGATTTTACCTGCAGTCAAATTTTATTCTAATAATTATTTAACTTTTTACTAAGAAAATTTCAACTAGTCTCTCTAAAAATCCTAATTATATATACAAATAGATTATGAATATCAATTATTAATCTACAAATGTAAGCCTTATATAGACAGTCATTGCCTGAAGCTTAGAAAAAAAAAACAAATTTAGTTGCAAATTTAAAAAAAAAAATCAAAATGAATGACATTAGGTGGTGAGTGATTAAAAATAATGTTTGTGAAAACAAACATGCCTTTCATATATAATATAGTAAGTATAGAAATAACGTTTTTTTACAATATTTTTTTTACAGAATTAACATATTAATTATATATAATAGAATAATATACAATAAAAGAATACATGAAAATAAAAAAAAAATATTATATCATAAAATTTGAATATGTCCGACAAACTTTAAACTAATTAAAAACATAAAAAATACGAAATAAATAATCAATGTAAAATTGAATGAAAACAGCCTGTTAAATATTTTAGCATGTTAAATGTGACACACGACTATGGGTGTGCTTTGCAATATATAAAAAAAACAAAAAATGACGACTTTTTCTTTAATACTTCATGACTAAACTTCAGTTAAACAACCCTGTGTTATAATGATAATGAAAGGTAATAAGTCACGCCTATTAAAAAAGAGGGTTAAAAATTAAAAAAAAAGGTTCATAGTTACAACCAAAAGCCACTAGCACCACATAACCAGATAATTAAAATTTCAACAAAAAAGAAAACCGATTTCAAACAAAATGCACTAAAATGCAAAATTATTACGAATAACTCAAAAACTACCCGTCAGATCTTAACTGACTTTAAATGGGACAACATCTGAAGCTATCATAAAAAAAAAGAATCTTAAAATTTGATTCACCCAGTAAGAATTATACAGTCAAAATGAGAACCTCCCCTTTTCTTGAAATCGGTTAAAAATAACTATATATATATAAAATAATGTGTAAAAAATAAATATAAAAAAAATCTGTCGCCATGTTATTATGTTAATACATAAAAATAAATAAATAAATAAATATATGTGTAGAGTACCTCTTTGTTGAGCGACGACTGCGGCGCCTGCTGAAATTATATTATTACATCTTAGAATTTTTTTCTCCGGAACCGGAAACCGAATATAGACTAACAATCGCGATGTTACTTAACAAATAATTTATTACGATTTTTCTTAATTCTTATATTATTTTTCTTTCATTATTTAAGACTTGAGAGATATATAAGGGTTACTTACAATATAAATGCATTCCCTAAGCTATTGCTTATATTGAAAATATTATACTAATAGTATATACTATATATTCATAAGGTTATATATATATACTATATATTCATAACCTTATGAATATATATTCATAAGGTTTTTACCCTTTCAAAATAGATATAGGTTGGCTGATACAAGTTAATTAATAAGAAGGAAATTTAAACAATAAATTACTCCAGTTACTTGTTACTAATTTAATTGAAATGTCAATTTGTGGAAATTTATAAAAATCCATACAATTGACCTCTCATTTTTGCAGGGAATTAGTTGGTCATATCCCAAAGGTCTATAACATATATATAAGTTTAAAATATGTTTAATATATATTTTTTTAACTTCACACTATATCCCGCATATAGCAGGGTAGGCAGAGGGAACCTGAGAACCTAGTGTTAAGACACTCCGTTCTGTTTCAACAATTCCGTTCCCCACTTTCCGCCAGATTGAGGCATCGCGTGCCGTATGGCGGAACTCAACGCCGCGCTTTGTCTTGTTACCAAATCCAGAAAACGAAAATACTTAATTACCTGGAGTGGGAATCGAACCCACAACCTGTCTTTTGTCTTATGTTTAATAAGGCATGAGCAAGCAAGGCGTACCTCCTTGTTGGGCGGCGGCTGCGTGGAGGGCGGCTGCGCGCGGCGCTGCGCGGCGGGCGAGCGGCGCTGCACGATGGCGTCCATGGCCTGCTGCTTGCGCTGGCGCAGGATGGTCCAGTCGAACGTGTAGTCGTACTGGTAGTTCATGGTGCGGAACAGGATGCGGAACAGCTGCAAACAAATATATGCCTTAATAATGGCGAACGGACTGTCTTAACACCTATCCTGCTTTATGCGGGATACAGCGTGAAGCTATACACGTTAACTTAGCCGCCATGTATATCTTTTTGTCAAACAGTGTCTAGAACACTGTGTATTCAAAGTATACACATTTTTGTATCTAAATGTCACACGGAAAAAAATCCAAGGAAAAAAGGGGAAAAATGGGGGTGAAAAACAATATATGATATATTATGTAGTCTTAAGCACATTCCAAAAAATATATATATTGTTTTTTTTTTAAACACTCACTTAGAGTCTGGCGCTGAGGGTGTTAATGTATATATATAAACATAGCTGACTCTATGATATTGTGAATCTTCTAAGAAAGTAACTATCAAATATTTAATATATTTTATTTGAGTTAAATATTTTCCAAATAAAGTAATTGGTATACATTTTGAAGTGAAACTTCTTTAGAATCATTGTTTTTTTTTTGTTGAATATAATAATTTTGACATTTCTATGTTAGTAGAAAACAACTGTGGACAAACAAATGTTTTAAAACGAGTACACAGTAATGAAAAGAAGTGGTAACTCTACTTTTTAAAAAAAACCTACAACCTGAATGAATATATTTTGAAATAAAAACAAGTACATAAAGGCCACCCCAGACATCATATTAAATAAACATGTATTATTTTCATATAATGCATTCAATATAATAGTCAGCTAAGAGTGTAAACCTGATAATATAGATATTTAATAAATAATCAAAAAACGCAAAAATGTACATTTCTATACGAAAACTTTTTACATTACGTCTATGTAAAGTTAGACGCGAAATTTTGAAGACGACTTAGTTTAACACATTTCGTTATTTTAACAATTTTAAATGAAAAAAAAAATCACTGGTAGTTTTCCAATTACACAACATTGAAGCGCAATAGTGAATGGCAACAGTTAATGTTTCAACTACAGTAACGCTTCTACAATCAAGCACTTTCAAAAATGTTACTTTTGGGTAAAGCACACATTGGATGCTAACTCAGTGAAAGAAAATATAAGAAATGTATTTTTCTTTAGTATTGATAAGAATTTTGTATACACAATTAATTAACTTCACACTGTAACCCGCATATAGCAGGGAAGGCAGAGAGAACCAGAGAACCTAGTGTTAAGACACTCCAATCTCTTTCCACAATTCCGTTCCCCACTTTCCGCCAAATTGAGGCATTGCGTTTTGAGTGGCGGAACTCAATGCCGCGCTTCGCCTTATTACCAAACTCAAGAAAATACTAAACTATGTAAAAATTTTTTAGATTTTTACATAAATTAAATAAAACTATTTTAACCGGATTAATCGCATATATTTTAGTAATCAGAAATACATTTTCGGAAACCCGACGATTCGAACACTTTCCAGTAGTCCGTAATCACAGGTAGACTGCAGGAGACACAATTAACCTGATTGAAGGTTTCATTTAATATACCCTATTATCAATAACATTATTCAATAAGATTACTAAGTTTATGAACATTTATTTCTCACTGCCGATGGACTTAAAAACTAAAGTATGTTCCAATTACGCATTAACATACCTCAGCAAAGTGCGCCACTGACTCACATTATACGCTATAATTAGAAAACTACCTCATACGTTTCCTCAATCAATTTTTTTACACTACCAATTAGCTTAAAAAAAAACAAAAACCATACAAAATAACCAGGTATACACTCAAAACCAACATAATCTATACATACTCACGTCTACACACGTATCACCTAAGCCAAACTTGTTCGTTCTTTGCGGCGATGACGTGTTGCCATCAGAATATGTAAAAGATAGCATCATTAACTAACCTGTCTAAGATACATATAGTCTGGTGCTTCTTCGAAACCAAGACCACGGCAGTAATTTAAATACATAGAAAATTCCGCTGGGAATCCCTGCAAAGGAAGGTACAATGTCAATATTTATATAAACATACATTAAAAAAATAATCTATACGTTTCAGGTGTGAATAGGTTTATATGTCGACTTGTATGTACATTTTTAAAAATATTAATAGTCATGAGAGCGACTAAATACAAACATTTCAAGCAAAACAAAGCTGTTGTCTTTTTTTTAATATTACAAAAAAACTAATTGTATGGGTAATCTATAAACGTAAAAATATCTGCCTAAAAAGAAACCATTTTCGACTTATGAACTTATTCACGCCTCGTACGCATATACAGCTTAAACAGTTTTTCATATCACAATTAAATAATTTTATAATCAAAAGCAAGACTGACAGACAATGTGCAGTCGAAACTACTGCCCATAGAAAGCTAACATTTGACATATCAACTTTTTCAGGAGTTATAGGGGAGCACTAAAATAGGATTTCTCAAAACTTCTACGAAAATTGCAAATTTCGGTTTCAAAATCCAAGCCACCTAAGAGACGAAATATCGCTAGTGTAATATATAAAGATAAAATAATAAAATTCAATATTGGTACAATACTTACCTTGCATAAAACTTCGACAGGGGTGGACATTTTCTTTTCACTAATACGTTCATATTTTTGTTTCTTAGTAATTGCTTTTAATCCTTGCCAAGGCAAAGATCCTCTGCAAATTGAATAAACAATTAGACATAATATAAAACACAGTCAAAACTACTACTTGTTGAAAAAAAAATTTTAGAATATTTAAAAATCTGTCAACCACAGCCTTTTATGTATCTTGAAAATTCAGTAAATAGCAACGATTCTTTTATTTCAGTAAAAATATATTATTTATATGTTAAAATTCAACATCAAATAATTTATTTTGAAAGGAATAAATGCAAATTATTTAAATAGAGTGATCAAATAGATTTGAGAATCACTGCTTTATAAGATCTTATAAGATCATGTTAATTATAAATCTTGGACCATCTTACTTAGACCATCATGATTGATTGTGGGTTCGATTCCCACTAAGAGAAGATATTATAATTAATTTATTTTCATTTTCCTTTATGTTACGACAAAGTAGTTGACAAAAGTTCCACCATTCAACACACAATATATCGGATTCGGACAGAAAGTGGAGAACGGAGTATCTTGACACTAGGTTCTCTCTGCCTACCTTACTGGGTAAAATAAAGCATAAAGCTTAGAGTAGACATTCTATTATTATTTTAACCAAACAAATGTTTACAGAAACTTGGCTAGGCCACTTTTAGCAACATAGGATGAATGAACATAGTGTCCCAACACTCCACTCTTTTTATATAATATTGTGATATAATCTTACCGATTAAAATACATAAGTACATAGCCAAGTGACTCCATGTCATCTCGGCGGGACTGCTCAATGCCGAGGTGCGCGTTGATAGACGCGTAACGGGCAGTGCCTGTTGAAAAATGTTTATATATTATAATAATAGTACTTATTGCACATAAACATTTACAGAAATATTAATACTTTACTTTTAATAAATTTAATTTAATGATTTTATTATAAAAAATCATTTTTAGTCATTCATAAGCACTGTCTTGCTTTTTTAGCCAATGATAACAATATGTAAAACCATAATTTAATATAACATAACAATATACAATATATTTTTTTTTTATAATGTTTGTCCCACACACAAATGCAAAACTGCTACTGCCCAAAGATATTATCTTTCTATCGGGAATCATCTTTATAATAAAATTTGCAACATATTCCCTCTGTCTAGGTATCTATGCAAGGCACAAGTGGTTATGTTCCTACAAGCACAGGTTTACGAGGAAACAGAGAGTTTTATTAAAATAGCTATTTTATAACTCGGTTTTTTTTTGGTCTTAATTTTTCTTTGTTTTATTTCTTTGGATTTAAATTTTATATAATATATATATCCAGACACAAGTGTACCGACAGGTTGTTAAAATTGTAAGAGCGCTGGTACTCATAACACAAGTTAAATCTTATAATGGGTAACAGAATTTATAAATACAAGTGTCAAAACAATAAAAGTGTCATAATAAAATCATATTATGTATCTGGTTACTGTATAACTTTTCTTTTGGTCCAATAAAGATATATTATTATTATTATTATTATATCATATATTAATATATATCAAAATATTATGTAAAATTTAATATATATTTTTTAAACATTTAAATAAACTAGTAGTTTCTTTGACGCGTATCATACGCGTTGGTAAGGACGTTTAGTTTGGCATTTCTAAACATTTTGGTAACTTTGCTTAATTCCATATTTTACCGTACACATAATTTTCAGTAAAAGATATACAATATTTTTCCTTCACATATAAATCTAATAATGATGATATTGGTCAAGCACAAATCAATCAAAAAACTTACATGATAAAACAGATAAAATATCTTAAAATGACATTGGCCTCTTTATTATTAAATCGAATATTTTAAAGTTTAAAAATATAATTTTCTTTATTCCGTATTCCATATTTGAATACAGAATGAGTATGTAAAAAAACTATAACTTCCTTAAATTTTTAGAAAACGTTTGAAATATGGACGTAGCAGGACTAGAACCCGCACCTCTTGAAAATTGAGCGCTCTGATTATTAAGCCCTACACTTTGTCCAACTAAATATAAAAATTTTTAATACCTTCAATTATCCTTGCAGAATTAAAAGTAACAAACACAGAGATAGATATATAAATACATATAATATAAAATAAATACATTCTTACAACATAATAACATTGATTTTACTTATGTCCAATAAAAGATATTTTCCTTAAAAAAAATAGAAAAATCACTTCATCCTACTATCTATTATATGATATCCTATTACTATGCTTAATTTTCCTAATCTGTATTCGAACCCGCACTACATACCAGTAAGATTTTTATCCTCGCGATAGGTGATATGCGCTCTAGTGCGGACGTCCCTAAACTTCTTGGCGAGGCCGAAGTCGATCATATACAGTTTGTTGCAATGGCGTCCGATACCCATCAAGAAGTTGTCGGGCTTTATGTCACGATGGATGAAGCACTTGCAGTGGACAAACTCCACACGCCCGAGCATTTGATCTGTGGAAATAATTATTTTGTTAATATAAAGAAATTTGGTGTTTATGTTGTGCGGCGTTCAGTTCCGCCAGTGAATACACAATGTACTTTGACGGAAAATGGACAACAGTGTTTCAATAAAAGGTTTTCTACCACTACGATGCTATTGTGAAAAAAGTGTAAAGAAGAATATATATTAATGTTAAGGTATATAAGTATTACAACAAACCATTTTCCACTTTAGTGGCATTGCGTGTTAGTAAAGTAGACTCAAAGTCGCAAAATACCTTATTTAGCAAACAGGGGAAAAAAATAACTAAAATAGGAACACTTTCCCAAATGGAGATCGAACTAAAGACCCCATCGCGCAAAATTCTTTGACCGTCATACAAAAAACATTAGAATTTTTAAAATGTATGTATATAAAAAATTGTATGTTGTGACGTTATTTATACAATATGTATGTATGTAACATACCTTGAAGATAATCCAATAGTGTTTGCCAAACAAATAAAAGTAATATATTAGATTGAAATTTCTAGTTAAAAGGTATTTTAAACTATTTTTTAAATTTCACTCTTTTATACATAAAAGACAGAGAAGACGCTCCGCTCTTCTCTTTCCGCCCGAATTTAGATTTCTCTCCTAAGACGTTATGTTGCGTGGCGGAACTCAACGCCGTGTTTTGTCTTACCAGAGCGGGAAAACCAAAACAATTTAAAAATAACCACTTCTCTGCGTTGTAACAGAAGCTACTACCACTCGCGTTAATAACCCCACTGCGCCACAATGGCCTTTCAACTAATTATTATTAATTTTATTTAGAAAAATAATATAATATTAACAATATAGTAACTATTAAGTATAAATTCTAAAAACACAACCTTTTGCTGTTATTTTGTAGATCTACGCATTCTAAAATCAGATAACCATGTAACTTTATAAACAAAATGGACAATTTTGTGCATTTTCTCACGATATTTATCTATTTAACTTGACATAAATAAACCTTGCAAAAACAATGGAATTTATATCTTATAAAATAGTTATTGTTATGATATTACTAATATTTTTCGTCTCGTATAGCAGAGCAGCCAGAGAGAACCTAATGTCGAGACACTCCGCTCTCTACTTTCCGCCGGAATTCGAAATATTGAGTTACCAGAGCAAAGAAATGAAAATAATTTAATGATTCTTCAAGTTGAAATAGAAACCACAACAAATATTCAACTAAGAGACCGGGGACATGTATAAATCCGGACTTGACTCTGGGAAGGAATCTTTTAGTCCTTCAAAAACAATAAAGTACATTAAATTAAAATACTTAATGTTACCAAGTGTACTCCAAAAATACCAAAAAAAGGCAATATAATAAAAAATAAACAAAAGAATAGACCGGAAAAGGAAACGGACTATTAAATCGGTGCAGTTTTTTAATAACCAATAAAAAAAGAGAAAAATAACACTATATCTTCGTTATATATATATATATAGATATACGTAATTTAGTAATTATTTTATTTATCTACAGGAAGTCAAAGATTCAATATTCCCTTAACCATCAGTTAAGTCCTTATCTTGCACGCCTGTCGTGGCGCAGAGGCACAAGCGTGCCACTGAAAACGCGACAGGTTGTGTGTTCGATTCCCACTCCAGGAAATGTAAAATTTAGTATTTTCATTTCTTGGGTTTGGTAACAAGGCAAAGCGCGGCGTTGAGTTCCGCCACGCAACACGCAATGCCTCAATTTGGCAAAAAGTGGGGAACGGAAATGTTGAAAGAGAATGGAGTGTCTTAACACTAGATTCTCCGGTTCCCTCTGCCTACCCCGCTATAACTAACCTTAGATTAAGATAAACAACTAAACTAAAAATACTAACATACATTTTATATGTAAATATTGCAAGATGTGGAAATAAATGAGCTTAATAAATAAATTCCCTTAACCTGTTAACCGGGGAATACACTTTTGTTCAACTCGTCTCACAATA
Organism: Philaethria dido; assembly: GCA_033558755.1. NCBI lineage: Eukaryota > Metazoa > Arthropoda > Insecta > Lepidoptera > Nymphalidae > Philaethria > Philaethria dido. The sequence continues at coordinate 114,854 of JAKGSA010000641.1, forward strand.
ACTTTTTCATAGTTTAAAGTAAAACTGTTTTTAATAGATAACAACAACGTAGAACGTAATGCGTTCAATATATTACGATTAATTTCCACGACGAAAAATGTCGTCATGCCCATCGCAGTACTTTTATATATGACGAAATATTTCGTCATACCAAGTTAGTATGCATTGTAATAGTTAAATTATACGTAGAGAAGACAGAAAGAAAAAAGAAATATTCTAGTGTTATAATAAAACTCAACCGACCTGCAAGCATAAGCACGGTCTTGATGGTGAATTGGCGCGAACAGAAGTTGAACAGGTCCTCTAGAGATGGACCCAGAAGGTCCATCACGAGGATGTTGTGCTCCTTCTCGAAACCGTACCATCTGTAATGAGAAAAAGATTATTAATGACTAGCCGTATCCCGCGACTTCGTTTACATGGACCATTAAACCAAAAATCGCATTTTCGTAGAAATGTCGAGATTAATACTAACATTCTTTAAGAAACCTATATGACAAATTTCCTTTTTCTTTATATTCAATCTCCTTTCTATGGATTAGTTTCGCCTGTACATAGTCTGTCAGTCATTCAGTAATGTAAACATTATATATAATATATATAGATATAAAAATTTAAATCTCTTCTACCAACTTAAGTGACAAAAAAACTAAATGTAGAAAATCTAAAATTTAGCATGCTTCTTTGGAGAAAATTCTGAAAATTTTACTGGAAAATTAATTAAGTTATTATTGCGATTTCAAATCATACTTGAATGATGTTTCTAGGTATAAATATAACCGTTTAGTTAGGCTTTGACTAAAATTGACAATAATAGCAAAACGCAGTCAGCTATCATTGAACATTTACTTCCTACACCACAAAATACGTAAAAATAAAAAAAGTACGTATAAACACCATAGTCATCTAGAATTTATTTTGTACATTAATTAAATATCATCCAAAAATTTTACGATTGAAATAAATTCAAGATGAGAGGGAGAAAGTTAGCTATGACAAAAACGCCATAAGCAGCAAAAAAACTAAAAAAGCAGTCCGCTTATCATCTTTCTATTATATTAATAATAATATAAAACTCTTCCGTTACCAAGTGACTGACATACAATGTATTCAAAACTAATGCACGTAGAAGCTAAAATTTATTACGTAGACACCTTAGGGAATGTATAGGAGCACTAAGAAAGGATTTCCCAAAATTCCAATTGCAACAAAAACGGGAAAATACTGGATTTTTTAAAGGCAACAACAAACAACAAACGATATTATGGACTACAACTCGTTATAAATATTTAAAATAGTCCATAAATTTAAAATTCTAAAATTACTAATCATATATACAATACAAAAAAACATAGGCGGTAAAGTCGATTGTCCTTATCGACTAACAATTTGTGATGCACGCGCCTAACTCGGCCTATTGTTATAGGCCGAGTTAAATAAATAATTTTTGCCTTGATAAATCTTAAGAAATGTTTCAAAATAATGTGCGAAACTGTTCACAATGGGCGAAGACAGTAAAACTCTGATTAACAAGTGACATATAATTTTAACAGTTTTAGGCTTTTTCCTGCATATCATGAAGGCAGAGGGAAGTTAAGAGTTAAAACACTCCGTTCTCTTCTCGACCGAATTCGAATGACGTGACGTTGCGTGTTAAGAAACAAACTTCACGTTTTATCCACCAATGCCGCGCCAACGAGAGCAGAGAAATAAAAACATATTTAATCATTCATTCCCTCGGGTAGGGATCGAGTGACCACCACCGCTTTTACAATTAGGTACTGTCCCACTGTACCATAATAGCCTAATTTATCACATAGTAATAAAAAATAACTTTTATAGATGGAATAACCTAAACGTAGCATGTATGTTCTTTGGATAAAAAGAGAAACTCATTTCTTACTAAAAAAATCTTTCTCACAACTCACTAAAATACATTTAATACATGACAAAAAATAAACATAAAAAAAAAGAGTAGGTATATATAATAAATATATATAATAAAAAGGGAAAAGAATGTCAAATTAAAATTATTTAAAGTTAACATATGCATGGCATACACAATGACTTCATAATAGAAGTCTTATAAATAGATGTAACAGTAACAAATAACAATCTATAAATATCATTATTTTCAGCCCTGTGTAACTTTAAATAACTTAATTATTTTTTCAACTTTACCTTTTTTTTTAGTGGATAAGCAGAGAGAACATAGTGTGAAGACACTCCGTTCTCTGCTTTTAGCTCGAATTTGAGACAATACGTGTCGAGAAAGCGCTTGTCGTGGCAGAGGCACAAGCGTGCTACAGTAAACGCGACAGGTTGTGGGTTCGATTCCCATTCCAGGAAATGAAATATTTCAATAAATAATATTTAGTATTTTCATCTCCAGGGTCTGGTAACATGGCAAAGCGCGACGTTGAGTTCTGCCCCTCAGCATGCAATGCCTCAAAACTCAATACGGCAGAAAGTGGGGAACGGGATTGTTGAAAGAGAATAGTGTCTTAACACTACATTCTCAGGTTCCCTCTGCCTCTCCTTCTATATGCGAGATACAACGTGAAACTATAAAAGAACCCACTACCATGTGATTCCCATCACACACTGTGCCATGATGGCGTCCGATTTTAATATTAAAACAATTAGCTAACATTTCGACAAATTTCAAATGAATAAGTAGTTTAATATGGCCTTGGAACAGTTGCTAAAAGTGTACTAAGGCCATCTGACAGTTTACATAATATGGGTTGTGAAAATCTTGTTCCCAAGGATTTTGCGAGCTTTGTTTTTAAAAACATCATTATAATAAACATGAATGTAACTTCAATTGACTGTACATTTGTAATGCCATGTTCGATAAAAATATACTGTTTTACAAATTGAAACTAAGTCAGGACCTAAACTATGAGATCCAAAACTGTGATTAAAGATAAATAATAAAAAAATAAGATTTTAACAAAATAAGAAAATTGCCTTGAAGTTCATGCACTAATAATGAAATTATTACAAATAACTCAAAACCACTTGTCAGAGCTTAACTTAGATTTAAATGGGACCACATGAAAAACATTAAGTATCATATAAAAAAGAATCCACAAAATTGGTTCACCTGTAAAAAGTTTAAAGTGAAAAAATAAAAATAATTGAATTATTATCATAAAAAAACAATTGAATTGAAAAGCTCCTCTTTCTTTTAAAGTAGGTCAAAAAAAAGGAGGCAACATTTAAGCTACTTGTAACTAAAACATTTTAATATACAAGCCAGTTATGCATATTGCGTAAGGCAATAGATATCACAAAAGCATTAGTTGGACAATACTTGAAAACTTTCTTTTCATAGTATCTATGTGTGTATTCATAAAAGTATGACACACTCCTTAAAATTTCATGACTGCCAACTCAGTTGTACATATTTGTATCATAAAAAAATATTACACACATTTAATATAATAATGTATAAAAAAATAAAAAACCGATAAAATTATAAGATAATATTTAAGCAATTTGATTTCTGTTTAATTGTCTGTATTTATATGTATGTTACCACATAACTTTATATTGGGTGAACCAATTTTAATGATTCCTTTTTTATAAGATAGCTAGTGTTTGTGATGTGGTCTCCTTTAAATTTAGTTAAGCAATTTAGACAAGTAGTGTTTTAGTCATTTATAATTTTTTTTTTTGCTAAACCACTCACTACAGTCCACTATTTAGTATCAATCCACTATTTTCTTGTAGGCACATTAATTTTTAAGACTTACCGTATATGTGGTATGCCAATGCCCCCTTGGAGCATTTTATATACACGGCTTTCATAGAGAAGTTGGGGGTGTCTTGCTTTTACAGACTCAACCTTCACTGCTACCTCCTGTAAAAAAGGCATTCTTGCATTATAATACAGCATTTATGTTAATCTTATTAATATAATAACTTATGTTCAGATTAAAATAATGTGTCAATTTATTAAAATTTCTGTATTCTGAGAAATTAGGAACCAAATATGAATTTAACATTGAGTGCTTGCATTGAAGTTTAGTATTTTCATTATTTATTTGTTCATATGTCACTAAATTTATACCTAAACACAGTAAGTGATACAAAATACATGATTTGTAAACTTTTATGCATTCTGTTAGCTTTACAAACAAAACTTGTATATTCTACATTATTATATAAATTTATATAAAATATAATTATAAAAATATTATATTATGGATTCACATGAAACATACTATTATTACGAAAACATACTAAATAATAGACAATTGTTATGAAACACAATTTTAAAATGTCAGATGTTAAATGTTTACTGATCAGTATTAAATTTATTTATCATGAGTATGTTTAAGTGACGACTACTTATCGTAATTGATAAATCCATTACTTATTGTTAAATATCGCTTTTTACGTAAATATGTCACAATTTACCAATAGAATAAACAAGACTAGTAGTTCCAAGTTCCCTAAAAGAAACTTTACTTTTAATAATTAAATTTTAAACTAAGGTAGCATTACAACACTTTCATTGTAAGGAATCCAATACACTAAATCTATTAATATTATGCATTATTGAATTACAGTTGTTAATCCTTCGTCGCCAGGGAAATGTTTTAATAATGGGCTGTGCTCAAGGGCAAAAAAGATGTCTCCGAAGCTCCCACTGCCGATTTTACGAATGAGTTCAAATCTACCAGAATTTAATGAAATTGTACTCTTTTTTAACATGCGTTCGAAATTGTAGGTAGCCATTTTCTTTTGCCTTCATCACTTGCTATCACTAAATCTTTAACTAAACTTTCATCACTCCAAATATATACACCACACTTTTATAATATATTTACGTTTATTTCATTTATATTTAGTAACAGTATTAGGAAAAATAAAATAAATCATTCGATACGAGCATCGTCAGCTTGTATTTGACGACTGACGTCACAATAACAGTGGTGCCAGTTGCAAATACAAAAATTCTACCATTTTCTACTATGGTATAGAATACTTACAATGTTTTATATAAAACTTATAAATACTTGTTACCGAGTGAAAAATTATGTTTAATGTAGATAACATTAATATATTAAATTTAAAATTCATAGACAATAAAAATCAAAAATAGTTTTGATTGCGAATGTTACAAATGTGTTTAAAAATGAGTAAATACTTAGTTTTTAATCATATTTTTATATAAAATATATTAAAAGCCATATTTCAAATAAATATTTGTATTTACAAAAAAAAATTACTCAAGACAATAATGTTGACTTTTAATATTACACGTAACATTGAAAACGCCTAGTGAGTCACAGCCAGTGTTACCATCACTTACCTGTCTAAATACACGAGAAAAAATATTTACATAATTATAACGTTCTTTTTTATTTTGAACTTATATATTTTGTTAAAACTTACATATTTAAACTACCTGAGTTTTGAATTGGCGAATTTAAAAAACTGCAGTATATTTTTAAAGCTGAGATTAGATTAGAGTTTTTACCTTTGTCCATATATCGAGTACTAAATTGAAAAGACGTTTGCAAATAGAGTTTTACACAGGTACAGAAATGTGTGTCGTGACTGAGAGAATTTCTATTATTTTAAGAGACATTTTAATTTTTAGATTTCAAATGTAAGGAGGCGGAAGCCCCTCCCAATGCAAATACTGAAGTAAAAAAATAAGTAAGACAATTAAAATAATCGATATAGAAAAATATTGATTTTATTATAACGACGACATTTTATAGTTGGTTAACTTAATTAGCAAAATATGTTTGTGTATGTAACCTACGAGACTATACCAAATTGAAATCCGGTCGAATGGCAATCAAAGCTCACTGTTTTAGTTAAAATAAAAATATATAGTATTGCGTACAATAATTCTAAATATTTCAATTAGAGTAACGCTTACAATTTGTTTAATGTTAAATAACGTTTTGAGAAAATATGAGAATGTACCAAGACAAATTTATGAAACGATTTTTTAATTAGTGCTTTATTTATGGACGTTAAGGGAAAAGTGTAGTAATTAGTAATTATTTTATTCAACGTAATTAAAATTTTGATTACGTTGTTACTTGAATTATCTTCGAAATTTGGATAGATAAACTCTTTATATAGCAATTTTTTTGCTCTGTTATGTTTTTATATATGTATTCTGTCTACTTTAGAAAGAGTATCAATAAAATAAATAAATTCCAAATACAACTAAATTTAAACTTAAATATATAAATAATTTATGTATTTCGGTAGGGTTTTCTGTTCCAACACAACAACACTTTTAAAGATAATATAACAGACGTAATCCGTTTTCACTACATAAAAATGGTACATATGAACTCTAAGGGATACTTTAGTATGCCTATCTATAGATATTTATCTATAGATATACGTTATGGTATACCATGCAGCTATGATGAAAAGAAACGTACATACAATAAGCTGATCTATGGTTTATAATACACTTTTTAATACTTGAAAGTGTTCTATTTATTTAGTACAATGGGCGCACTAAATAATATAACCAATGGATTTTTATTGCTCACAAGATGTATCAATTGGCTCCTTACCGGAGGTGGATACGTCTAGCACTTTGCCTATCAATTTCCTTCGCTAAAGCGAATTGGCCTTAGTTTTAGTCAGAACATGACCATGACATCCCACGACTAAATTGTATTGAAAATGTCATGGTAATGTATGGTCAGACATCAACTGTTGGCACTAGCGGGATCCATTAATTTATATATATGTAATGCTTGTGATAATCAGTGACTGATCGACAACGAACAGGCGAAACTACTGGCCATAAAAAACTGGCAATTACCATGTGGACTTCTTGGGCAGTAGACTACTAAGAGATGTTTGTCTCAAAATTCTTATGAAAACGGGAAGCTTAAGGCGGATTTTAGACTTTATAGTTTACGCTGACAAAGAACAAAGAGTATTTTAGTTACTATATTAACTCCTTATATTTATTCTATAAAGTAGAACTTCAGGTACTCACAAAAAGAGGTCTCTACAGGAAATTGTCGTTTTATAACAGTTTTGTTTTGTAAAAAAGATTATGCCCAAGTTTTACTTTATACTGGATGATATAATTGATAAACAAATGATACAATTAGAATATACTATGTTGATAGGTACTTTAAGTAAACGAAAAAGCAGGAAACAAGTAGATGTAGCGATATTTATTGTTACCATTTATATATGAGCTTCTAAAGGGGTCATGTAGTTAGAATTTTATTCCAAGGTTTTTTTGTTTTGCTGCATTTTATTCCAATGTTTTGCTACTTTTTACATAAGAAGGTAGCAAATTGAGCAGGCAAATATTATAATATGCCTCCTGCCTAAATTTTTGCAGGTTCTGACCTTAATATAAGTGTCAACTTACACAGATTGATATTTACCGTTACAATTGCGGTGTGGTCTCTATATATGTCAAGCCCGTCCAGTCTAGTACTGACACTACTATACTATACTCTTCAGTAGCAACTTGATATTTTATTTTTATTCATTACGAATATAATTGTGGAGTAATGTTATAGATAAGCTAGCCTATTATGAGTTCCATATTTTTATTTTTACTTACTCACAATTTTTTTTTTATCAAAACTGTCCAGTAGTTTCAGAGATTAGCATGAAAACGATAGACACACAAAAATCTCCCATAACATTATTTACGTTATTCAATGTATATTACATTAATTAATAATTTCAAATTGTTAATATAAAACAAATTAATCACTATTTTAGTTATATGGCTCATTGATTATTTTCTTTACATTATATTCAATTTTAACATGTCTTGACATGTTCGGTTTCGATCGAAACTGACACCAGAGACAGGTTTTGACTACGCTAAATATGGGAGAAAAAAAGGTAATTTTACCCTCTAAAATTAATACGAAACTTAAAATAGTGGTTTTTATGGCGGAGAAACTGATAGTAGAGATAGATTTAGTATTTTCGATCGGACACTACATGTATTGCATGTATTTAACATGCAGTTTTATTGTATTAATAAATATGAGTCACAGTTGTTATGAGCAAACATGACTTATTGTTCGTTAATAGACAATAGTTCATAGAAAACGATCCGTTGAATATCCTACGTGTTATGGCGAGATAGTTAAAGAAAGTATTTTATTAGATATTCAAAACGTTACGGACTACTTCGCTATGGAGGTATAAAACAGCTAGAATAATATTTTTAAACATGTCACAACATGTGCCTTGTGACTTACAACTACAAGACATGTTAAATATACATACATATATAGCTTCACACTGTATCCCGCATATAGCAGGGTAGGCAGAGGAAACCTAGTGTTAAGACACTCCGTTCCCCACTTTCCGCCGAATTGAGGCATTGCGTGCTGAGTGGCGGAACTCAACGCCGCGCTTTGCCTTGTTACCAAAACCAGAAAATGAAAAATTCCATTTCCTGGAGTGGGAATCGAACCCACAACCTGTCGTGATTACAGTCGTACGTTGTGCCTCTGCGCCACGACAAGCGTTCATGACATGTTGTGATTAAATTAATATTAAAGAAATAATTTACTAATATTTCAAGCTCACAGAACAAAAAATATTACATATTACACGTTACATGCTAAGGTTTGCATAAACAAAAATTCATAGTAAATTGAGGTGACTTTTTTATTTATGTGTCATTTGACTGCAGACCTTTTTTTAAAAAGAAATAAAGGTGACCTGATTGACCTTACACATTTCATGTTAACGTTATAGAAACAACATATCGACGCATTTATATTATTTATTATACAAATAGTTAATTATATTAGAAAATAATTAGTGTTTGAAATTCTAACGGAGGATGGAGTATTTTGACACTAGCAGTGGCGAGGGGTGAAAATTTTAGTTAGGCAAGCCGGTAAATTATGGAAAGCCGATGTTTGGTTAGGCAAGCCGGTAATTTTTAAGGAAGCCGATATATTTCGGGAAAGTTTTATAGGATGTCTAGGTATTTAGTAATTTCACTATGGAATTTTGGCGATGATTTTTTTTTTAGGTCTAAAAGATGTCAGAGCTTGTTTTTTTGCACTTTTATGCTAATATTTTAATATTTTCCTTGCGACCTTTTTTTTTGCTCTCACACCTTGTTTGACTTTGTTTTTTGGAGCTCCACATTTTACTGGCGAGCTTTTTTTTTAGGTCTCATATTTGTACTCTGATAAGTTAGGCAAGCCGGTGGGACTCGATTCCCACCGGCTTGTATGGACGCCTCGCCACTGGACACTAGGTTCTCTTACAATACAAATGCTCCTTTATTTATATTTTTCTAAATGCATAGAAAAAACAAAATACGGTCATAATTTACAGATTATACTATTTGATCACATTTCTATTAGTTGATAATTATTGAACGACAGATAAACAATCGGACTGAACGGGCTTATCACAAGAACACAACACAATTGTGAAAACATTCCACACATTTGCATAACAAACTATACAATCTTTTTTTAGATTTACCTCTCCACTTTCAGATTGAAACGCTAAATATATATCACCGAAAGAACCACTTCCAAGTTTTCTTAAAAGTTCAAATCTTCCACAGATATTAACTTTCTTTTTTCTCGACAATAGATCATTAAACATGATTAACAGATAACATATTATTATTTCACTTGAATAATAAGCAACGCATAATAATACTGTCTCTTAGTCTCTTCTTAATTAAAAAAAAAACATATTTCACTAAAAATGCGTTCCACTGTTCTTTAGGCCTACAGCCCGTGAAGCTCTGCAGTGTTTACAAAGTATTGACTTTCGAGGCATAGCAGCATTTTACGTTAACAGTTACATTTCCTGCGCATTATTAACGCCGCTACGCGATGGTACGAGTATATGAAGCCGTTTTTGTAATTTATTTGCCCTCTGTCGTATGAAATGGAATATCCTAAATATTAAATACGGCTGGTTGTTGATATTTTACAGATAAAAAAGATATCTAATATATCATTTAACTATATACATATAGATATTTAACAAAAATGAAAACTGACTTCAAGTAAAATGTACAATTATTACGAATAACTCAAAACCTACTCGTCAGATCTTAACTAAATGGGAACACGTCAGAAGCAATATCTTTCAAATAAAAAAAAAAGAATTGTAAATATTGGGACACCTAGTTACCACATAACTTTTTATGCAGTAATGTACAATTTAATTTTATTATATTCTCAATATAATAAAATAAAATTGAGAACCTCCTCCATATTTTTAAAGTTGGTTAATTAATTAATTGAGTATAATTTCACAGGATTACCCGTCATAACTGGTCCAAAAATGTAGTTTCATTCGTGTCATACAAAATTATAACTGCATATATATAAGCAAACAACTTAATTGTTGATATTTTGGGTAACTAAAAATATTATCTCGATGATAAAAGGAAAGTTTGTAAGAGTAACTATTTTAACTATTAAATCTGGGTGTAATACATGGAAGTTAGCTCGCCTAATATCTACTTAAAGAATATTGATATTGTCATGTCTTTCTATATAATAATATTCCTAAAATAAATATATTGCAATATTACAATATTTTTCATCTCTGTATAATCCTTTGAGTGTTATTTTATTATATTTTATTTAGCTTTTCAAAATTAAACAGAACACAAAACTTAAGTTACCAATAGTGGTTTATTTACTGAACAAATTAATTGTTGATTTTAGACCTAAAAACTAACTACAAAATTCCTTTATAATTTGTATTTACTAAAAAACTAAATATTTAACAAACAATATATGTGAAGTAGTACCATATTGAGAGCAGGAAATATTTAAAATGAATAGCTAGTATGTTTTAAAGGAAACAGTATAGTCTACAAACATTATGACATTGAAAATTAAGCAATAGTGACTTTTTTATCACATATTTCCTGCTTATAGACTCTTTCCTTCGCTTTAGTTAGTCCACAAAAACAAATGATTAAAACTCTATTGAAAATAATAAAATATAATAATGAACAAAAAATAAAAAAAACGGAAAGTGGGGAATGGATTTGTTGAAAGAGAACGGAATATCTTAACACTAGGTTCTCAGGTTCCCTCTGCCTACCCTGCTATATGCGGGATACAGTGTGAGTTAAAAAAAATATTAAAATCAAATATATTCATATAAACATGATAAAAAAGCAGATTTTTTCCACAGTGCTACGTTAGCCGGGGAACATAGTGTCAAGATTAGCCATTTTTTACTTCCCACCCAAATTGAAGATATTTTTGATTTGTATTACCAGAATGGGGAAATGAAACAAAATTCATAATATTATTGCTACATAACATAGGAAGAAGAAGTGTGGGCAAACTGTACAAACGATGGGTAGATGACATACAAGTAGTTGAAATCGCTAATAAAAACCAGCTACTCAAGGCTGACAATAGAGAAGATTGGGATAAGCTGGAGGAGGCTTACATCCAAAGAGGGTTCCAACTTAAGTAATCATCATCATCAAAAAAACTAACACGCTAATAAATAACTAAATATAAATATACAATTACAATTTTACCAACAACATTTGAAATGTCATATACATTGGTAGTTGGAAATGAAAATAAATGGCTTAATAATAATATGACAAAATTATAATTTTTGTAGATAATACTTTTATTATAATTGGTTTATACCTGAATAAAATAGCAGAAAAGTCTTTCAATCCTAATTCCTTTCTTCACATGGTGATTGTACAATACACGGCTAAATAAATAGATGAACTCAAATATTTAAGTGTAAAATGCATATAGATAATATTATCCAAGAATAATTTCTTGAAAATCTTAAATGATATGAAAAAATGTATTATAAATCTGGTTTCTCAATTTCATCTCCAAATTGAACAAGCATAAAGCATAAATAATTGGTTCAAAATAGATAAACAATATTCATATTTTTTTCTGCTATCATTTCGATATTGCCAAATTTTTGTTTATTAGTGAAATAATTATTTTTAAAATAAAAGTGTAGTGAAATTTCCTTTAATAGATAAGTTTTAAATTAAATATGTCTATGGTGTCTTTATATAAAATAATTGTAATATTTTCAATATATTGTAATATAAAAATTAGGTAACTAAGAGGCCTTTATGAATGATGTAACTTACACAAAACTTAGACATAAGAGTAACCTTTAAGTGTGCAAAATGTTGAAATATTGTTATATAAAAAATATACTATAAGCCCGAGTTAAACATATTCAATTATGAAATATTATATCTTTATTACAAAGGATCAAGACTTTATGTATTATTTACATACAAAACAAGGATATAGTCGCATAAAATGTATTGAAGAGAAAACAGAAATTAATGTTGTGAAATACCCAAAGATAAAACTAAGTATGAATGAATCAATAGGTAAATGTTCATTTTGTTGTTTTGAATTAAAACAGTATTTTCTATATTGAAGAATTTAATGATATAGGAAGATAATAAACTAATACTAATCTCTGTATAATTTTATATAGGTCATAAGATAGATCACACTTTCTATTTTTGATCACAGTTTTTCCATAACACATGCGAAAAAAGTATCTAGCAGCGGAAATTTGCATTTTTAAACCTACACAATCATTAGGAATGTGAAGGTTATTTGTATTAATATAAGAGACAAAATCGTAATGCCACAGACGATTTAATTGTATTTATCAAAATACGTACAATGTCACTGATTACCATTACGTTAATCGTCACAATTGAAAATGTATGAATCACGGAACTTCTAATCAATTTTGTTATTAACTCTTTTAACTTAAATATTTAATCATATTTACATTATAGTAAAATAATGGGCTATTTTAGCCTTCCGTCGTATGTATGTCAATCAACATTGAAAACATGCTGCTCGTGAAAACATTGTGAGCATCTGCGACAAATCTATTCGTAACATACGAAAATGTCATTCTAAGAATAAGAAAAGTTACAACTTACCTCGCCATTAGCGATGTTTATCCCCAAGTAAATATCTCCAAAAGAACCACCTCCGATTCTTCTTGTAATTCTATATTTGTCTGTAATCAAAAGTTCTCGACGAAAAGCTATTAACTGCTGAAATGAAGCCATTTTTGCTGGTTTTTACAAAATTATTTTCGAAAAACAGTAGTGTTTAGCAAAGTTACACTCGCACGAAACCAAGGATCATTATTCGGTCGCAAAATATCGACGAGTCGACAGTTGGCAACGGTGTACGCAGATGGTCGTCCCTTAATTTATTTAGATCACACAAAATAATCGATAAAACCGAAACAATAAGTTTTGATACGTTCACACTAATCTGTTGCTAGATTTGTAGAAAATTGATCGGATTTGTCGAACGGAAAGAAACAAAAAGATGTGGCTTGTATTAATGGAAATGGCCTCCACCCTTACGGTGCGTTCCGAATTCCGATCCACACAGCGGGCACAGATAATATTGTAGTCTACATTTATTGTGTTACACCCTAGATGTCACGTACGTACCGTACTTAAATTAAAATATTTAGCAAACATTTAAGGGTTAATATATTATATTTGTTCATTCAATTTAATAATTAAATACTTGCTGGTTTCATAAATTTAACCTCTACCCATAATTATATATAATAACCTATATATCTTTTGCTATCTTTTTGGTATATTTAAATAATGTTTTATTTATTTTTTGTTACATATAAACCTTAAACTATAACAACAGTAGTTTATAATACAATTATATTTGTTATTAAAGGTCAGGCTAACAGAATTTGATGAATCCTACCCTCAGTACTAGTTTTACTGTATGACGGTAGGATAGTGTTCGTGTTATCGCACGCTTTCCATTTCTTTGTGCAATAAAGGCTAAACAGGCTCCTACCATATTATATACTTTATTTATTACGTTTATGAGTATAGTTTAATTTCATATTAAAAATATATATATATTTTTTTCGTTGTTCATGTTTTCACTTATAAATTCGAAATTCATTTACTTTATTAAGATATATTTGACCTTGAAAATTTCAATACGTTTTGGCATTTATTTTGGTAGTTTAAATGCATTTTTTCTAAAGAACTTATATTATTTCTGCTTTATAAACTTTATTCGTAATATATCCATAAGCAAATGTATTTTATTTTAATAAGACTTGAGTTTTTTTAAATATTTTAATTGTTTCATAATACATTTTTGTTTTATACATAAATCAACTTTTTAACTTAAGGTAAAAAAAATTTCCCAAGGTATTTTTTAAAAAGGATAAAACAACTTTAACAATAAAACGATAAGATACGATAATACAAAGCGGGATAGTTTATTCCTGTTTTAAATAAATAGATTTATTTTCCATATACTGTAGTAATTTTTTTTTTCATTTTAAAATCATTTGTTATACACAAACATAGACTTTATAATTTTTTAAAGTATAGTATACATTAAGTATAGTATATAGTAGTATATATTTTTTATATTATATTATATAAATTAAAATATATTACTATAATATATTAAATAATATTATTAGGTCACCATTTATATGAACATAAGTAAAACACAACATTTTTATTTTTTTAAACATATATTTAATTAAACATTTATTCTATATTTTTAAACGCGAGCATAGTCAAAAATATATAAAATTATATGACTAAAATAATAATAAAAACTATGATAATCATAAATACAGCTCAAATAAATGTAAATACTTTGTAAAATTAGGCTTAATGTCTACTATACTAGTGCCTAAGATGACACATTTAACAGTCAAAATTACAAAAATCTTTAAAAAAAAAATCTAAAAATGCACTTTAAATTCGAATTTAACTCAGTTCCAAATAACTATGCAGGTTTTTAACAAATTTGTTACTTTAAAAAGTAATTAATGAAAACTTGCATATAGCATTTAATTCTGAATGTTGGTAACACTGAATTTGTTATATATACCACCTTTATATATCTACCATGTTTTAAATATATTTGTTAAAATTATAAATAACATTGTAAAATAAAAAATATTGCATTAGTATTTTTTTTTAATATTTTAAGTGTAAGTCGTTAGATTGGTGAAAATTGTTAATATGAAAATGAATTATTATGACTTTCTCTTGTCTAATGCCTTTATATAAAGTATACAGAATGTTCAAAATAACTTGTTTCCTAAATGTTATTAATTACAGAAGCACATATATTTATTACATAGTATGTTTTTTTCACCTCCACGTTTTACACCACATAGCAAGGTAGTCAGAGAGTAGTAACTTAGTGGTAAAACTCTCTGTTCCTCATTTTCTAATGGAATTCGAGACATCAAGTGGCGGAACTAAACGCCGCATTGTATTAACATAGCGGAGAAATGAGAATAATTTAACGTCGAACTGGAAAATTCTTTTTGTGTTGAATAGACCATTTATTGAGGAAGATTTTAGGCTATTTAACATCTCGCTGCAACTATTAGGAGCGAAGAAATAATGGAAAATGTGGAAAAAACGGGGAAAATTATTCATCCTTGAGTGCTTCCGTTATGAGCGCTGCGAAAACAGTTCAAGATACCAAAAATATATGTATGAAAGAATTATATGTCACATATGATGAACTTATTGTGAATTTCCATTGGCCACGCGAGTGAAGTCGCGGGGTAAGTCTAGTACTTTATAAACAAAAAAAAATACAAAATAATCAACTAATCATTTCCATATCTAAAAAAAAGGTAAATATATAAAGGTATATACAAATTTAAGCATTCTTAAGGCGCTGGCATACATTTGAGACGTTCAAAGGCTGCTTTTTCTAATGCCTCACGGTGGTCGGGATGGGATATTTTGATCAGTTCGTATGCTCGCTGTCTTAATGTCTTGCCGAAGAGGTTGGCGATACCTTGTTCTGTTACCACGTAGTGGACGTGAGCTCGGGTTGTTACTACACCGGCACCTGATAAAATTAATATTAGTATTTATTTCATAGATTAATTAAATCTTTAGACTTATTTTCATATTTTGACTACAAAAAAAAAAAAAATGCGTCTTCACGCTGACCGCCACAAAACAAGGTAGTCAGAAAGAACCTAGTGTCAAGACACTCCGAAAAAAAGAAAGACAGGAAAGAAAGAAACTAAAAACATTTGCAATTGTAAATATATAAAATAAAAAATATTTGTTAATATATACTAATTCTTAAGACGCATTGCACGCAGTTTTTAATAATGGGCAAAGACAACTAATTTAAATTCCTCTCTTCTCCAGTTATCTGTTTTTAAATTAATCATGTTGTGGAACCCAAATAAAACAAATGAAAATATTAAAAAATATACATTTCTAACAAATGGGAATCAAACCCATTATAATCGCTTGTACAGACATTGTCATTGTCAAAATAATGGCATTATTTTTGTTTTAGTGCAGCGTTAAGTTCCGCCACTCAGCACGCAATGCCTCAATTCGGCGGAAAGTGGGGAACAGAATTGTTGTAAGAGAACGGAGTGTCGTAACACTAGGTTCTCAGGTTCCCTCTGCCTACCCTGCTATATGCGGGATACAGCGTGAAGTTAAACAAAAAAAAAATGTTTTATTATTAAAATAAAAGTTATAACAAGCCTATAAAAATATCTTTAATAGTTTAATAGGAACATATAATTTAATTAGGCTGGCATTTTGGACGGTATCCAAGAGACACGAGTTGAAATTCTGCTACAAATTTTCAATTTATATTAAGTAAATGAGGCCATTGTAACGTAGTGGGATAGTGTGACTGTAAATGCGATTAGTTGTGGGTTTGATTTCCATTTGGGGGTATGATTATTTTTAAATTATTTTTATTTCACCGCTTTGGTAGAACAAAATGTGGCGTTGAGTTCCGCTATTTAACACGTAATGTCTCTAAATCGGTCGCTATGTTCTTTCTTTATATGTTGTATGTAATATTTTTATATGTTTTCCAAAAGTTTTTCTTATCCCAAGTGTGTGAACAACACTTTAAAAATATTAAATATTTATCACTGCACCACAATGGTGTCCAATTAAATAATAATTTAACATATTATAATACTTTTAATTTTTTTATTTATATATTATATTTACTATGAGCATATGGTAATTTTTACATTCTTTTAACAATTAAAGAATGTAAAAATTACCATATGCTATGCTTTTTTCCAACATTAATTAGAATCCTTTAGACTTATATGATTGCAGCATTTAAATACCAACTTAATTATAATAATATGAATAATAAATATAGTAATAATTAATTATTCTCAACAATAAACATTACAACAATTTACTATAAAAAAACAAATATAATAAAAGACATAAAACACAATACTAACCAGGTTTAAGAGTGGGCACAATCTTAGACTCCCCACGTTTAGTATTAGAGACAATCGCAATGATGGGCTTGCCTCGACCATCCACTGATTCAGCAGCACCTCGTATGAAGTCCACTTGACCACCGAAACCGGAGAACATTCTGGTGCCTGAAATTAGAAATTATTATTTATATTTTTTTTTTCTTCACGCTGTATCCCGCATATAGCAGGATAGGCAGAGCGGACCTGAGAACCTAGTGTTAAGACACTCCGTTCTCAACAATACTGTTCCCCACTTTCCGCCGGATTGAGGCATTGCGTACTGAGTGGCGGAACTCAACGCCGCGTTTTGCCTTGTTACCAGAAAATGAGAATACTAAATATTATTTAGAATTTAATATCCTGGAACGGGTATCGAACCCACAACCTGTTGCGTTTACAGTCGCAATGCCTCTGCACCACGACAGGCGACTTTATATATGTAGTTTAATTATTTATATAATTTATATTGTATTTTCATTTTTTAGAATTAGTCTAATTTACATGAAAAAAATAGTACCAATTTCATGCATCTACATAATTTTCGTAAAATAAGGTATAAAGCTTTTGTTTCACGTATTGATATGTAAATTAATATGCAGTTTAAATCTTCAAATATATATATATTTATACATACCAATAGAATCAGCACACACTTGTCCCGTCAAGTCGACTTCAATACAAGAGTTGATGGCGGTCATAGTCGGCTGTAAGGACACTATGTGAGTGTTGTTTACGTAGTCGATCTCCAACATTTCTGTAAACAATATTTATTATTGTTTTTAATATAACTAGTCTCCGTTGACGCGTTAACAACGCGTTGTTTAACATTGTATATGTTACTTTATATAAACATGGATGGTCAAACTATGGTATTTATTTTGTTAATTTAATATATATTTTTAGGCATTATTTAAAAAAATGTTAGCATTCTGCACTCCTCCTCTATATAAACTATAAGTGTTCCAAGTTTCATGCTCCTTCGCCCACGTAATTTTCGTAAAAAGGAATCCAAAGATTTTGCTTCACGTATTTATATGTAGATGATATTTTTTTTTATAAAAGTGCTTTAAGTAACTGGACTGGTGTATTTTTAAAATTTGACTTTTTAAAATGATTTCTTATCTAACTAAAGGATCTATATATCTTCTGCAGGATGTAAGAGTGAGAGAGAACATAGTGTCAAGTCACTCCGTTCTCTCTTGATTGGCTTGATGATATTAATGGCGTTTATCTTAGCAAAGTGGGAAAAAGTAAAAAAATAATAAATATAATTTTTCCCTCGAGTGGTAATCGAACCCGCAACCAATCGTGTTTACGGTCAGATGCTGTCCCACTGCGCTACGATAGCCTTTACAACAATGGATGGGATTGAAGTATTAAAGCTTACCTATAAAAGGATTGTTGTCCACAAAATCGTAGAGCTCCTTGTTACCAACCAAAAAGCTTCCTACAATGCGTCCCTTGTGTGTCTTCTTTCTATTAAAAAAATAACAGATATTCATATATTAATTTATAAAATATTATAAAATATGCTAGAAATGACTTCATTTTTTTAGCTTCACGCTGTATTCCGTATATAGCAGGATAGGCAGAGGAAACCAGAGAACCTTGTGTTAAGACACTCCGTTCCCCACTTTCCGCCGAATTGAGGTATTACGTGCTTAGTAACGGAACTCAACGCCTTGTTATCAAACTCAGGAAAATAAAAATACTAAACTCTTACATTTTCTGGAGTGGGAATTGAACCCACAACCCCAGTCACACGCTTGTGCTTTTACGCCACGACAGGCGTCGAATTTGATTGAGACATAATTAGATTTTAACTAAAGATGAACAGATTTCAAAAAAAATGTAGTAAAAATATATTACAAAGTCTAACCCTGAAGGTATTCAAATACTAAACCCAATTTCCAAATAAAGAATGAAATTAAAAAAAATATACTTACTTATTATTAGTAACGCAACCACGTTTGACCAAATCTATGACGCCCACTGAGAACATCTCCGAATGTATTCCCAAGTCCTTATGACCCTTAAGAGCTGATAGAACTGCGTCGGGGATACTACCGATACCTGAAAAAAATAATATATATATTTTTTTTTTTATGGATAACGGATGGCAAACGAGCAGAAGGACCACCTGATGGTAAGTGGATACCTTCGCCCATGAACATCTACAACACCAGAGATGTTGTAGATGCGTTGCCAACCTAGAGGATACTGATGGAAGGGGGGACAATGTAGTATTCCGTTCTCGGAACCACCACATTTTGGGGAAAGGATGGGTGGGAAAGGGGAAAACCTGGCTTACATGCCATCGAACCGGAACACATCATAAGATATTTGGCGGTTCGTCTTTGACATGATAGTGGTCGCGAGCCAGACGGAGGACGAACCTCCTACCACCAAAAAAAATATTAATAGAAAAAAGAAAACTTTACGCTATACCCCCCATAGCGGGGTAGTCAGAGAGAATCTAGTGTCAAAGCACTCCGTTCGCTGCTTTCATCCCGAATTCCAAACATTGCTTGTTAAGTGGTGGAATACAACAGCGTGTTTTATCTTCCCAGCATGGAGAAATGAAAATAATTAAAGTAAGTTAAGTATTGATCAGTTTAAATAATTTAAGCGATGCGGGATGGAAAGGGATAATGCTTGTTTGTATTGCTTTCACATCGCAAGGAAGCTATGTCATAGTATATTTTAAGTGGACATAATTAAACAGCTGGAAGTAACATAAGCTAATTTTTACCATGGTATATTTTGTTGTTGTCGCAACACAACACCACAACAACTCAATGTTTTGACTGTGACTCTAGGTTCTCTCGGACTATCACTTAGCTTAGCTTCACGCTGTATCCCTAGCGGAGTAATTCGAGTTCCGGAGCGCCAAACGCTACGGTTCCTGCATACCTCTTTCGCCTCGTCCACAGTCATTAACCTCTTCATGCATGCCCTCCGGGGAGTCCTCATGTTATTTACGTGACCTTCTTCCAGTATCATTGCTACTGTGTTTTCGAAAGTCAACCGAGGTCTCCCCCTACCTCACTTGCCGCTCACCTTTGCTTCATATGAGATATATGAAGCAAAGGTGAGCGGTCTCACCATTCTTTCATCACTCAACCTCTCGACGTGCCCAAACCACCAGAACCACGTTCTTCTTCATTTTTACGTTCTTATACTTAGTAAAAGATTATATATTTAAAAACAAATAAAATACTGACCCATCTGCAAAGTAGCACCATCTTCAACTAAATTCTCGCCAATAAGCTGTCCTATTTTCATTTCCTCAGGGCTAGCTGGTTTACTTCCATGGTCGGGCAATGGAGTATTGTCTTCCACCGCATAGTCCACATGGGACATATGGATGATCGCATCACCGAATGTACGTGGCATGTTAACATTGACTTGAGCTAGGGAATTTATATTCATCAATATATTGTTAGGTTTTGGTAGAAAAAGTGGGTAGAAAAATAATAAATACGTCTATGTAGTTTAATTAATGGTATAAAAGCGGCAGATTTTATGATTACTGGAAAATGGTGCCCAAGACAACGTAGAGACTAGACCGAGAACTATTGTGAGAATTGGAATAAATCTAGAAGTACGTAAGCAGATGCGAGTTCTATTACAATATGATCTGACTAAGATAATATATAATATTAAACAAATTCAATTTTTTGCATGTCCATATAATGTTGTTTTATAATTCTGTGGAGACTTAATTGGCGTATGTACAATTTTATTTTTGTTTTTTTTTTGTTTTGTGTATTAATATACTGTTTGTCTTCCTAATAAATAAATAAATATAAATAAGTATTTTTTATAGGATAGACAAGGCAAAGGAGCGTTCGAGTCAACTGATGGTAAGTTCTTTCCCACAACCTCGTATAACACTTCTAGTTAAAGGTGTAAAGTAAAAGATTTTTTTAAGTGGAGTTCCTTTAAAGTGGAGTGCCGGCTTTTTGAAATACGAGCACGTATATGAATATTTCATTAAATTTGTTTTATTAAAATATATTATGACAATTATATTTTTCTTGAGAAAAAACTTGATTTATCGTCTATTTTTTGAAACAAAAATAGTACTGACTGATTATCCAAACATTAATGAAATCTCACCAATAATAAGTTTTGAGTTCACTAAAGCTGCTCTCACACAGTCGACTGAAGTTCCCAAGCTGCAGTATCCGTGCTGGTCTGGAGGAGAAACCTGTGAAACGAACATTTATTAATAATATATTAATATCAAATTTATTGTAATATTAAGTAATATTAAGTATTATAAGTAATAATAATATATTAAGTAGGCAACTAAAATACTTGGACTCTCTTTGGTAAAAAAATATCTTATTTCCTAGGCTTAGTTAAGTGATATGAAAATATTATGGAAGTTGACAAAAGTTATGGACCACGTGTCCGTAGTAATCAGAATAAATATAAAAAAAAATAAGTGTAAAAATAAAAATAAATATAAAAAAAAATAATAAGTGAAGAAAAGAGTTTTGACGCCTTTTCATGAAAATAAATACCGGAACACCTATGATAATTTTATTAATTTTATATTTATTCCAGGTTTGGTAACGAGGTAAAACGCGGCGTTAAGTTCCGCTACTCAGCACGCAATGCCTCAATTTGGCGGAAAGTGGGCAACGGAGTGTCTTAGCACTAGGTTCCCTCTGCCTACCCTGCTATATGCGGGATACAGCGTGAAGCTACGTATGTATGTATTTATTCCAGAGTATGTGGAAAGAGAAAACTGCGTTAGTGGCAAGTGTTTTCATATGCTATAGTTATGTCGTTTAAAAAAATGGTTTCAATTGTGATTTGGTTTCTAAAAATATGCAAAATAAATCGAAAATTAAACTTCATTTTATGGCAGGCATTTTCAACTTTAAGCTTTATCAGTAAGTTTTTTATTTTATTTGAATATTTTTTTATCTAAAAGAATAGCTAGAAATTCATCGATTTTTTCATTCGTTCATCTATGAATTAAGCAATCCTAAAGCCATTAATATTAAAAAGACGTACTTATATGCAACTCGACTTCTCAACTTATTTACGCCTAATATAATTTATTTACAAATATAGTTTGGTAAAAAAATATATTATATTATAATTTTTTTTTTTTTTTTTT
>JAKGSA010000641.1:142303-218155 GCA_033558755.1 Philaethria dido
TAATCAAAACAAACAACATATGTAAAAATTACTCCAAATTATGCATAGAGAGAAATAATATAAGAAATAACTTAAAAAATTATTCTTTAAAGATGAAAAATATTGAAATGTTACATGAAGCTGAGGTGGGCTCCCTGCAGCTTGAGATATCTTCTTTACATAATAAATTAAAATCAATTTCTGACAAATATGAATCTGCTCAGAGAGAAATTACAGAGCACATATCTGCTTTGGATGAACTTGTTAAAATTTGTAATCAAAATACTGAGCGCTTTGAGTCACTCACTAAAAACTATGTCTGTGAGTGTCAAGCGTCCTCACCTAGTCCTCCAGAGCAGATTTCAGAAATTCCATCTCAATCTCAGGTTGATGGAGCTCAGGACAGCTTTATAGGGAAAAATAAAT
The DNA here is from genome assembly GCA_033558755.1 of Philaethria dido. NCBI lineage: Eukaryota > Metazoa > Arthropoda > Insecta > Lepidoptera > Nymphalidae > Philaethria > Philaethria dido. The sequence continues at coordinate 142,709 of JAKGSA010000641.1, forward strand.
CTCAACCCATACCCACTTATAGCAAATGCAATATTAAAATATATAGTGATAATTTGGGGAAAAATATGGGTTTGATTTTAAATAACATTTGTAAGGGACAATCTGTATTAAATTATTGTAGGCCTGGAGCGACCTATTGCCAAATAATTAATAAAATCCTTAGTGATACTCATTGTCCTAATACAATTTTGGTTGTTTTAGTCGGGGGAAGGGGAAATGTGAATAAAAAACTATTACAAAAGTATCACTCAGAGTTGGTGAATTTAAATGTTAAAAAAATTGTTATGTTTACATTTCCCTATATAAAGAAGTTGCCACAAGAAAATGATATTAGATATAACTTAAATAATATATTACATATATTAAGTAATAGTAATTATGTAGGAACAAATGTCAATCAATGTAAAATGAATTTAATTGACATAAATAACATAATTGATTTTAAAACTAATACCTTGACATGTGATAGGCTACACCTATCTTACTTTTACAAAAGACAGATAGCAAGTACGCTATCTTATTATATACATCTAAACTTAGCCAATTCTTTGGCTATAAAAACAACTGTTCCTATTGAACAGTATAATTTGACTACTGCTTTGGAATCCGTTCCAATTAATTTAAATTAATTTATAAGACAAAAGAGGCCATCTCTGGCGATACTTCATGTTATAATAAAAAACAAAGAAAAAATAATGTCAGAATAAATTCAATTTGTTATGACAATGATACAAACTTGGTGCATCAAAACATACAAGGTATGCTTAGAAAAGAATTAGAAATTGAATTATTCTTAAATTGTAATAATATTCATATACTTTGTATAACTGAGCATTGGCTTCGAAACTATGAGGCCATTTTTAATTTCAGTAACCACCAAGTAGCTAGTATGTTCAGCCGAGAAAAAGCAATTCGCGGTGGCTCTTTAATAATTTTGAAAAAATGTTACAAATTTAAAGAACGTAAAGATATTGTGAGCCTCTCTGTTGAGCAGACTATTGAAATGGCCTGTGCAGAGCTTGAGCATTTCATTATTGTAAGTGTATACAGACCTCCCACTGGGTTATATGAACACTTTGAAACTATTTTAGACCAAGCTCTTGTAAAATTATCTGGATCTAAGAAATTTATAATAGTATGTGGTGACTTTAATATTAATTTACTAGATAATTCCACCACTTGCACTAGATTCAGGTCATTACTAAATTCATATAACCTCTCTAATTTATTTCTAGAGCCAACAAGAATTACTAATTGTACAGCTACTTGCATTGATAATATTTTTACAAATGCTGTACCGAGAAACAAATCTATAATTAATATGCTGAGTTCAGACCATTGCGGACAGTTAGCTTCCTTTTTCTTTTGTAACAATAGAATTAATAAAAATAATAAAATTGTATGTGTGCCGATGACATCTGGCCGTGTAGAAAAGTTTGGAAGTAATATAATAGCAAAACTTAAATATTTAAATCATAATAACAATCCAAACATTTTATATGAAAAGTTTTTTAGTGTCATTAAAAATGAGTATAATGCTATATTTACTTCCAAAACTGTAAATTTCAGGGGTTTCTTGTCGTTTAGTGATTGGGCGACGATTGGAATTTATAAGAGTAGACAAAGGTTATATGATCTTTATAGTGAAAAAACATATAACCACCAAGAATCTTTTAAAAATTATGTTAGGAATTATTCAAAATTGTTTAAAAAAGTATGTTCCATGGCAAAATCCTTACACATTAAAAACAAAATTAAAAACTCTTTAGATAAAATTAAAATGACATGGAACATAATAAATTGTGAGGCTGGAAGGGCGAAGAATCGCAACTGTGAATTTAAATTAAATATTGATAATAGTTTAACCAGATCCGATCAAGAAGTTGCGTGTGCATTTGAAAAATTCTTCGCTGATATTCCGGTTTCAACAACCAAAACTCTTATATCTTCCACAACCGTCGCTGAATCATTGCTTAAGGAGAGCGTACAGAAATGTGAAGTAGATTTTAAATTTAAATCAGTCAGCTCAAGAGACATTGTAAAGACATTTAATTCCCTAGATATCAAAAAAACATCGGATCTATGGGGTATCTCTGTGAAGCTGATTAGTTATATAATAGACGCTATTGCTCCTTACCTTGCGAATATATACAATAATTGTATAGAGTATGGTGTGTTTCCTGACCTGATGAAATTTAGTAAAGTCATACCGATATTTAAATCGGGTAGCACATCAGACCCCAATAACTTTCGACCAGTATCTGTGCTACCCTCATTCAGTAAAATTTTTGAAAAAATTATTTTAAATCAAATATTAACGCATTTTGATTTACATAATCTTATGCATGAAAAACAGTATGGCTTTACTAAGGGTCGTTCTACTGCTGACGCTGGTATAAATCTCTTAAAAAGTATCTATGAGGCTTGGGAAGAATCGCAGGATGCTCTTGGTATATTCTGTGACCTGTCCAAAGCATTTGACTGCGTTCAGCACTCTACGTTGGTCATGAAGCTACACCACTACGGTATAAGAGGACGTGCACTCAATCTTCTGGCCTCTTATTTAAGTAACAGGATTCAGAGGGTTGATGTAAATGGCAAGAAATCTCCTGGATCACTAATCAATATGGGGGTCCCACAGGGGTCTATTCTTGGTCCTTTCCTCTTTTTAATATACATAAATGATTTACCATATCTTGTCGGAAAGAGCCATGATATAGTATTGTTTGCTGATGATACCTCCTTAATATTTAAAATGAAAAGGTGTCTAAATGTTTATGACGATGTAAACAATGCTCTTACTAAAATAGTACATTGGTTTAGTGCTAATAACTTACTATTGAATAGTAAAAAAACTAAATGCGTCATTTTCAGAACGCCTAATACAAAAATTGTTAAAGCCAATGTACTGTTGAATGGTGAAGCCGTGGATCCTGTTGATTCTACGGTATTTCTCGGTATCACCATAGACTCCAAGTTACAGTGGGGACCTCATATTGACGGATTGGCGAATAGACTTAGCTCAGCAGCTTTCGCGGTTAAAAAAATTAGATTATTGACTGACGTGGAAACGGCACGTCTTGTTTATTTTAGCTACTTTCATAGTATTATGTCCTATGGCATTATACTGTGGGGTAATGCAGCCGCTATTAATTCGATCTTTGTCCTGCAGAAGCGAGCTATTCGTGCAATCTATAACTTAGGCCCTAAAGATTCCTTAAGACAAAAATTTAAGGAAATTAATATTTTAACAGTTGCCTCTCAGTACATCTTTGAAAATGTACTGTATGTTAAGAAAAATATTAATAATTTTAACAAAGTTGGCGATGCACATAATATAAATACAAGAAATAGGCTTAAACTTGCAGCGCCTGTAACTCGATTGCATCGAGTCCGCAATTCTTTTATGGGACAATGTGTATACTTTTACAATAGGATCCCAGAAAACGTCCGAGAACTTTCCATTTTACAATTTAAAAAAATTGTAAAAAGACGTTTGTGTGTTAAAGGTTATTACCTAATTAGTGATTTTATAAATGATAACACACCTTGGGAATGAAATGCTCGCTCCAGTCTGTTTCAAAGGTATCATTGCCAATAATAAAGAATTGTAAACCATTGTCGAATATAAAAAAAAAAAAAAAAAAAAATAAGTCCCGCTGAGTTTCTTGCGCCGGTTCTTCTCAGGTCTGAGGCATTAAATTTAGTGAACCGGTGGTAAATTATTTGACGTTCAAAAAATGAAGCTTGTAACTTCTTATTTTGAATAAAATTATTTGACTTTGACTTTGACTTTGACTACATTGTCCTCCCCTTCCATCTGTATCCTCTAGGTTGGCAACGCATCTACAGCATGTCTGGTGTTGTAAATGTTCATGGGCGAAGGTAACCACTTACCATCAGGCGGTCCTTTTGCTCGTTTGCCATCCGTTATTCATAAAAAAAAATCTGTTTCCTCTCAAAAAATTTGCTTTTTTTTATTTTGGTTCTTGAATACAATTAATTCTATCATATACGAAGAATGTTGAAAAACTAAAACTGAATTCATAGATTTAAATCTAGAAATATTATGAAAGAAGTCTACTCCAAAACATCGCCACACTGGGGGAGACAGTCTGGCTGTACAACGTAAAGGCTCGGTAGGTTTCGATACCCACTCAGGGGAATTTTAAATTTAATTTCACATACATATATAGCTTCACGCTGTATCCCGCATATAGCAGAGTAGGCAGAGGGAACCAAGTGGTAAGACACTCCGTTCCCCACATTCCGCCGAATTGAAGCATTCAAGCTGAGTGGCGGAACTCAACGCCGCGCTTTTGCCTTATTACCAAACACAGGAAATAAAAAATTCCATTTCCTGGAGTGGGAATCGAACCCACAACCTGTCGCGTTTACAGGCGCTCGCTTGTGCCTCTGCGCCGCGATAGGCGAAATTTAATTTCATTCTACCATTATTATTCATTTTGGTATGACAAACTACTGCATACAATACCGCCAAAGTACAATGTCTTCAATTCTCTTTCGGAATTTGGAGAACGGAGTGTTTAGACACTAGTTTCTCTCTTTCTATCGTGTCTGAACCTGTAACCTGTTTTGTATATTTTAAGTTCGATGAAATACACTTAAAGTATTTACTTTCAGCACAAACAACAATTTGGCACTTGTATAATCTAAAATCCCCGATAACATTGTCAATGATAGGAGACGAATAAACGTTATCACACGTATTTACACATTTAGATAGACTATTCTTGATAATTGAGACGGATTATGTAACCTGTTCTACGAATACATTATACTAACAATGGGTTATATTAAAATATATATTGTGATACAAAAAGCAGTTTCACGCTATATCTCTTTTAGCAGAGTAATCAGAGAGGATCTAGTGTCAAGACACTCCGTTCGCTGCTTTCCACCTGAATGATATTGCGTGTTCAGTGGCTGAACAATGCCGCACTTTGCCTTGCCAGAGCGGAGAAATTGTAATTATTTCACCACCACATTTTGGAGAAAGGATGGGTGAGAAAGGGGAAAACCTGGCTGACATGCCATCGAACCGGAACACATCATAAGATATTTGGCGGTTCTTCTTTGACATGATAGTGGTCGCCAGCCAGACGGAGGACGAACTTCCTACCACCAAACTACTGGGATACGCGCCTCTTACGGACGCTACCCAGCGGTGGAGGTAAATTGTATTCTAACCCCGTCCCCTCACAGAGAAAAAACACTTCATTTATCACTGATGTTATTATCACTGATGGTCTTTATATATTTATTATAATTATATTTAATTATATATTTTCCTTTTATGAATATGGTATACGCTACCTAAATATCGCCCTAATCTCCCATTTTAGACGTTGATTATTGAGTTGTAAAAGTAATTGTAAAATTGTTAGGGTTCAAAATTATGTTTCGAGATTCTTGCCAACTATTCTTCTTAGCGGAACTGGTAATTTCCTGTCGGCCTGACAATAGTGAGATTTCTATTTTAACTGATAACCCGAAAGTGCTTATAGACTAATTAATTAAACAAATTTTATTTATAATTATGAATACAGTTTTTAAACAATCTCTAAATGGCAATGAAACCTCTAAACGTTTGTATTTGGCGTATATTTGGCGTGTATTTGGCGGTATTTGGCGTTTCCCAACTATTCTAAAATAGACATACGTATTTAACAGTTTAAAAATAAATATATGAATATAGCACAAGATCTCATTTTTTTATTGATCGTTCGGGCTATTTTGATCTAACTCGATGCAATGCATCAATTTATCATGTCTATTGGCAGGATATTAATAGATTTTCCAATCCATTTTCTTTAATCATTTAATGTTCAGTTCAGTTCATTATATATGACTCTTCGAATATGCCTACTGTTAAGATTTAGGGTCAAATAACATTTGATACCTAAACTTTAAAAAATGAGGCACAAGCGTGCGACTGTAAACGCGACAGATTGTGGGTTCGATTCCCACTCCAGGAAATGTAAAATTTAGTATTTTCATTTTCTGGAAAGTGGGGAACAGAATTGTTGTAATAGAACGGAATGTCTTAACACTAGGTTCTCAGGTTCCCTCTGCCTACCCTGCTATATGCGGGTTAGAGCGTGAAGTTTAAAAAAAAAAAAAGAAAAATAACATTTGATACTTAAACATTAAAAAAAAAATACTTCTATATTTTTTAATTCGAAATCTTACATCATCAAGTTATTTAAAAAAGTCGCATACAATTTTCTATATCTGTTATTAAATGCAAGACATTGCTTTTGTTACAACGAGAAACCCCTTAGTACTAAGAGTTTACGTTACGAAACCGTTATGACTTGCTTTTCATGTATCCATCTTAAATAGATTATGACTCGGCAATGATAATGAATAAGATACATACATATCTATTATATTTTTATATGTTACTAGTTGTCTCTCGCAACTTCGTTTGCCTGGATTTTAAAAACACATTTACATCTTCCATAGAAAAAATTAAAACTTAAAATCCAGCTTCCCGTTTCCGCAGAAATTTCAAAAAGTATTCTCGGAGTGCTTTCCTGTACTCCCCAATCCTCATCTTAGAAGCCCAATTTCTACGTGTAGTAGATTAGTTTGTCTGTCAGCGATTTACTAAGTAACTAGCGTTTTATATACATAATGTATTCATTGTTGAAAGAGAATGGAGTGTCTTAACACTAGGTTCTCTGGTTGCCTCTGCCTACCCTGCTATATGCGAGTTACAGCATGAAGTTAAAAAAAATAAAATATGTATTCATTTCATAATTATAGGTATATATTTAAACAATACAAATGATATGATCGCGCCGCAGTTGGGACCTACTTTACTATATGTATAAAGAGGTAACACCTAACTCTAGGGAATATTCATATTCATAATATGGGCGTTTCCTCAGTCCGGTTATATAAAGAGCGGTAAGTGTATCTGTGTCTGACCCAGTGTGTATTGCTTTCATGTAATATGTAATACGGCAGAGTGGAGAATGAAGGCTGAACCATATTAATAAAAGATGCTTTGCTAACTCCGTAAAATATATGGGCTATATGAAGACAAGTAGAGTTAAACGTAATATTAACCGTAGAGATGTCCGTTACGAATCGATGATATCGAGTATCGATACAAACAAAAAAACGATATATGTAGATACGGTGCAATTCTTTTTTAAAAAAAGTATAAAAAGTTGGCATTTTTTTAATTTGTACCGGGGAAAAAAATAAAAAATAGCTTTTCCGTTAAATGTTATTTTTTATCGTAAATTTTTGATACACTTTAAAAATTACTAAAAATGATGCAATTCTCTTTTTTTGACATCCCTAAAGCCTTTGATCCCTCTCCAACCTTTTGGAATGCCCGTTATCAATATAATACAAACAACAGAAATAATTTTACATATATAATGTTTACGCTAATGATTCACGCTCATTGGCGCCTGCGCTATAATATTTTACATACATTTGTACTTTGCAAATGACTTTATATAACATTCTGTTATTTTTGAAAATTTATGAATGAATCAAGCAATTGTGCAGTTTCCTTTTATAAAGAAAGAGGTTGCATTATAACATTTTGCCAATTTAACTATATATGTCTATTATTCCATTTCCTGGGTTTGGTAATAAGGCAAAGCGCGGCGTTGAGTTCCGCCACTCAACACGCAATGCCTCAATTCGGCGGAAAGTGGGGAACGGATTGTCTTAACCCTAGGTTCCCTCTGCCTACCCTGCTATATGCGGGATACAGCGTGAAGCTATGTATGTATGTATGTCTATTATTTATTTTACGCTTTATACATACAGTATAATTAGAAAGGATAGAATACCAAATGCTACGTTCCCTACCCTTTCATTTTGATTACTATCATCAATATGACTTCCGGGAGGTTCTAATGCTTTTTACGTTTACCTCCTCCCTTCCATCAAAATAAGGTTCTCAACAATCAATCGTGGTTTCCCACTTGCTCTATGCTTTTACAACATATATATAATTTTTCCCATGATTTCATTACTTATCCTTCCAAAGTTACCAAACCACCTGAGTATGTTAAAATATCCTGAAATTGAACCTACTACCTCCGCAGTAATAAGCGACGACCACTAACAAATTAAAATAACATTATATACCTGAATATATCTTTGCATTCCGGTGCAACATATGCGGCGTCCTTTTCAGTGTGCATATGCACTACTTTGATGTCCCGTAAAGAGCCAGCCTTGCCAACTTCTGTCATAGCGTCCAATAGCGGCACGGGTGTGGCCGCGGCGCCTTGAGAGAACACCGTCTGACCTAGAAATATAATCTATGATTAAAATCTATATCTATATTATATAGTAGTTTTTATATCTTTAAGAGCGTGGTTAAGTTGACTAGTTTTTTTTTTAACTTCACGCTGTTCCCACATACAGCAGGGTAGGCAGAGGGAATCAGAGATCCTAGTGTTAAGACACTATTCTCTTTCAACAATTTCGTTCCCCACTTTCCGCCAAATTGAGGCATTGCGTGTTGAGTGGCGGAACTCAACGCCGCGCTTTGCCTTGTTACCAAACCCAGGAAATGAAAATACTAACATTTCCTGGAGTGGGAATCGAACCCACAACCTGTCGCGTTTACAGCCACACGCTAGTGCCTCTGCGCCACGACAGGCGATTATATGTAGTTTTTATATCTTTAAGAGCGTGATTAAGTTGATTAGTTTTTTTTATTCAATAAAAAAGGCTTTGTCGCTTTTGCGATTATGTCGCCCTGGTAAGTTAAACAAAATAATTTCAATTAAATCGTAACATTGCTAGTTTGTAAAGTATTTTAGCTTCATCTGAAAGAAGTGAAGCCAGAACGCTGTTACTACTGTAACAGGTTACTACCTGTTTCTCGAAATCTATTGCTAATCAAGTTGATTAGTTAAAAATTGATGTTTTCAAGGCTCTTATTAATAAGTTTAAACTTTATATTGTTATTTTAACACTTTTATACCTAAAAATTATTTAATTAAGATTGTTTTTTTTTTATTTATTTATTTATTCAAGTAATAACTAAAATAAATTCTAATGTTAATATAATATTTTAAAAATTGGTTATGGCAAGTCTATTTATCAACCTATTTAAGACTGGACGTATAATGAAGTAAATTGATATTTTTATAATTAAATAAATGATATGACATAGATAGAGACAATAATTATTGGTATTTTTCGTTTTTTACCGACTTAAAAAAAGGATTGATAACATCAATTCGATTGTCTTTTTTTTGAGATTTGATATAATTTTTTTAATATGATAACTAAAGCTTCTGATGTAATCCCTTATAATTTACTCAATAACTGACGAACACTTTTTGAGTTATTCGTAATAATTTTAATTTTCAGTACATTTTTTTTTGAAACATTCTCCATATAAATTGTAACTGTACCAAATTTTATAGAACAATCTTACATCCGAAAAAAATCGTAATCGTATGAAAAAGGGTCGACAGACTTTATTATTATTCTCAGATATATTAATATTCTCAATAGTTAAAAACAAAAGAAGTTACATTGTAAAAAAATTAAGGTAACACAAACTATAATTTATATGCTGATACCGTATCAACGAGATGGGAGACCTTAACCTAGTTCGTTTCAATAGCCTGCAGACTGCAGTGCGTGTAAACATAAATAATACGTTTTTCCTCTAAAAAATGTTTTAATACAGGTAAAATTTGAAATTTAAAAATGTATACATCTAATATTTAAAAAACTACCTTTGATTTAATATATTAATCGCATTGTCGTGTCTGTTTGGTTTTTAAGAGAAATATGAAAATATATTACAAAAAATATTTTATTTCATGTCCATTTATTCGCCGCATCAAGCGGTTGCTTCACTGTAGAAAACATACCTATACAATTTTAGTTTTAGTTATGTCTTTCTATGATAGTGGAACTCAGGGTCCGTGTACAGGACCTCAGACTTCACGGATCCTTGAATAGCTTGACATATAAAATTAAACAACCAGAACGTAATCTTAATTCGTTCGTTTTACTTTCTATGTCCTAAATTCGTGTATGTTCATGGCCTCCGAAATGTCCTAAGAGTGAAAACAACTGACTTGCCTGTACTGTATTGATAATAATTATTTATTATTAATAATTGATTGAGGTTATAATTTATACTATCATATTAGATATTACCCCGATTAGGAATCGAACCCGCAACAATTACATATCATAATATATTTTACGGCAAAATAGCAGAAATGTATCAAGGAAAATTAATCAATTATAACATCAGCCCCGCCCATATTTATAAGATGATAAAAATAACTAGTGAAAACAAAGTTTGCAAAGGTCGGGAGCCATTGACCTCATCCGTACGTTATACGAGTACGCGATATATATACTTATCACGGCATGCTGACGTAATATGGAGGACATAAACAAAAATAAAATACTAATAAGCGACAATGTTTTTTTATTATTTTATATAAATATTTAATTTTAATTTACAATGTGAAAAACTTTGAAATACATAGGATAATTTTTTTTTTGTGCATAAATATAGTTTAGTTTTATTGTAAGCCCTCTGTTATATTTATTTTTTATTTTTTTATTTATTTATTGTTAGCCCTCTATAGGGTGGATAGCTTCCTCCATCGTTTTCCTTTTTTTCCCCAGTGTTTATCCAAATTTTGCCAGCTATTTTTACAATATTATCAACCTGTCTCCTTGTTTGCCAACTTCTTTAGCTTTTCCAAAGCGGCCAAACGAATTTGTTGTTTTTATGATATTATATACGATATATTGTCTATTTATATACGAAATTACGTTTATTTACGTTTAATTACTTAAAATACGCTTAGTAGTAATAATACAGCTTTAAACTTTTTGTCGCATAGCAGGGTAACTAGAGAGAATTTAGTGTCAAGACACTCCGATCCCCATTTCCCGCTCGAATTCGGTACATTGCGTGGTAAGGTGATGAACCTCAAGAAATAATAATATAGAATAAAGATAATTGTCTCCACGGCTACAGAAACTTGCTAAAATTTACATTGACTGATAAATATTGTTTATAAGAAACATATTTTACGTATTACTATACTAAAGCCATTATTATGTTAATTACCGACTAAATGCATAACTAAATAAGGAAAAAGAATAGTTCGTAATAATATAATACTTTGGACTTTGGTGAGTGTTTTTGTGTGAATGTTACTAACATTTATATTCCGGTTTCGTTGCGATGCATTTAAATATATATATCTTAATATTCAATTATATTTTAATTATATATATTTTTTGTGCAACACAAAATTATAGGCAGTATCTTACAAAGAAAATATTATCGTTAAAGGCAATTATAGATTTAGGTAAAACAGTAATTTTATTTTTTTTAGTTTCACTCTGTATCCCGCACATAGCAAGGTAGGCAGAGGGAATCTGAGAAACTAGTGTAAAGACCCTCCGTTCTCTTTTATCTTTCTCGGTTTCCACTTTCCGCCGAATTTAGGCAATGCGTGCTAAGTGGTGGAACCCAACGCCGCGATTTGCCTTTTTACCAGAGAAGCGTTTTTACAGTCGAACGATTGTTTCTCTGCGCAGCGACAAGACTCCAAAACAGTAACGTTATGCAAAACAACATCACTTACTGTCAATAGTCAGAATCTGTTACTTATTTTTTCTTTCTTTTTTTAACTTCACGCTGTATCCCGCATATAGCCGGGTAGGAAGAGGGTACCTGAGAACCTAGTGTTAAGAAACTCCGTTCGCTTACAAAAATTCCGTTCCCCACTTTCTATTACATGCAACGAATAAATAAATGTAATATATACAAAAGTCATAAGCCGTAATATAGTAACATGTGGGGGCTAAAATTATTCTTGTATCTTGCTTCTTACGTAAACAACTCCGATACAAAGGTCGGCAGATGAAACTCAATACAATCCAGCAAAAGTAAGTATAACAATAAAAATTGCAAAACAAATCTATATTGTGTTGTTAAAACATGTTTGTTTTGAAATTTTTCTCATCAAAAGGTCATCTCGAATAGTTGCTATTTTTATTTTAAAAACATGCATATGTTTTTAATAGTAATAAATTAAAAGTAATATGCGTCTCCATAGTTGCGTATTATTTTTATACTTTGGAGGTCACACCGAAATCATACTTTATGAATTTATTTTCGGCTCCTAAGGAAAAGTGTTTTACTATAATTAAAACTTTAAAATATATTTATATATTATTATTTATTTATTTATTTTATTCTTTATTACACCAACAACAATTATAACAAAAACAAAAAGAAAAACAAAAGAAGTAAGTAAAATTTTGGTGTAAAGGCGGCCTTATCACCACAGGTGATCTCTTCCAGGCAACCCCTACCATAACAAATATATATAAATATTAACAGAAATAATAACAGACTTATCTCACTAATAAATTTTGAGAATTTTGTAAATCCATCATTGGCAAACTTCCAAAGATCAAAAATTGTTACATATTTTAAGATAGTTATTTTTATATCAGAAAAACAAGTTCAAAAGTAAAAATATGTTTTTGTTTTAGGTAAACTCTAGCCCTCTGCTGTATCATTATTGGTCTTTAGACGACACAGGTAGGAGGGAATGTCGAGGGGGTGGAAGAGAGTACTATATTCCAGCGAAGCAGGAGTCGTCGACCGCAAGGGCGTCCTGTGTAGGAATTGATATGCTCTAGTGGTATATATTTTTATTTCAACTCCCTTTCTACCCAGTGATATTATATATCAACTGAACACAATACCTCATAAAATAAGGCCTAAGTCTATTAGGCTATTAGTGATTAAAATCACTAAAACTTGTGTTGCCAAACATGATGAAGCAATATCCAAAATTATCTCCCAACAAACAATCAGACCAATTTAAGTTCGTTATAGCATAATTAATCATAATTAGAAAAAATATTATATTTTATAATTTTATTACTTTGTTTACTTGTCCCGCATATTAGGGTGTCACAGAGAATTTAGTGTTAAGACACTCCGCTTCTGCAAACGCGACAGGTTGTGGGTTCGATTCCCACTCCAGGAAATGGAATTTTTCATTTCCTGGGTTTGGTAACAAGGCAAAGCGCGACGTTGAGTTTCGCCACTCAGCACGCAATACCTCAATTCGGTGGGTATGGGATCCACAACCAATCGCGTTTACAGTCAAATGCTGAACCACTGCGCCACGATGACCTCTGCATTTTATTTATTTTCTTACTATTGCAGATATTATTGTCCTGTACTTAAAACATTAAAATGTTTGTTACAAATACATAATATATGTACATAAACTATAGTGATAATGAATTTGATTCAAAGTTCATTGAATACTAATAAATATGTCATCATGTCAATATAAATTTATAAATATTAATAAAATCTTTAATTTTCGCATTTTATTTTGCAAAAATTAATTTATATACGCAATTAGTCCAGTTAAAATAGTTCCATTTTTTTTTTTTTTTTTTTATTGATAACAGACGGCAAACGAGCAGAAGGACCACCTGATGGTAAGTGGTTACCTTCGCCCATAGACATCTACAACACCAGAGATGTTGTAGATGCGTTGCCAACCTAGAGGATACTGATGGAAGGGGGGACAATGTAGGAGTCCACTATCAGAACCACATTTTGGGGAAAGGATGGGTGGGAAAGGGGAAAATCTGGCTTACATGCCATCGAACCGGAACACATCATTAGATATTTGGCGGTTCGTCTTTGACATGATAGTGGTCGCGAGCCAGTCGGAGGAGAACCTCCTACCACCTAACAAATTCATCCATTTAATATTTACACATTTTTTACAATATTTTTTTTTATTATATGAAAATGTAATTTGTGTAGACAAGTGACTTCACAATAAAATTACGTTACACACGGCGATTAACAGAACATTGAAAAAACCACATTTTAGATGGATATATATATTTATATCCATCTAAAATATGATTTAAGGCAGAGGTTGGAGACAAAGTGAACAACAAGGCAAAGCACCCTAGTTTTATATGTTAATTTTATGTTAGAATAAATTGTTTTCCATTATTTTTATTGTCAAGACACTTCATTATGTACCCTAATTGGATACATTGTGTCTTAAGATGTGGAGCTCAACACCACACTTGGTTTTACCATAGCAGGGATTTAAAAATAATTGTTATCAGAGATTTTCTCACTGCTCCACAAATGCCTTAATTTCTTCAAGCTATAAAATAATACTATTTCATATGTATCTATAAGATATACCACTGAACTATTTCCATTACTACAATATTCATAACCCTAAGATTAGTGCCAAGGCAATACTTCGCGATTACTAATTCAACCTCATTGTAAGTTCATTCAAGTACATTGTGTTACTAGAGTAGATACTGATTATATATAAGTAAAACAGTATCAATTTACTTGAAAATGTATTCAGAATATTTTTTTTTCAATAAATAAAATTATTTTAAAAATAAATTAAATTCAGTTGCACAGGACATTAAAAAAAAAATCTATACATACATTTAAACAGATTAAATATAATGCTGTTTAGAGTTCTATCACCTTACATATTATGCTAATAAAAAAGACAAAAAGTCAAGATAAAAAGAAAAACCTTAAATCATTTGGTTTTTGCCAATTATGTATTAAGTTAAAAAAAAATAGAACATTCTAAATATGATACATTAACAAATGAAACACCTGCTATGGCGCAACGACTGTAAACGCGACAGTTTGTGGGTTCAATTCCAGGAAGTCGACTCCAGGAAATGTTAGTATTTTCAATTCTTGGGTTTGGTAACAAGGTAAAGTCCGGCATTGAGTTCCGCCACTTAGCAAACAATGCCTCAATTTGGCGGTAACGGGGAACAGAATTGTTGCAAGAGAACGGAGTGTCTTAACACTAGGTTCTCAGGTTCTCTCTGCCTACCCTGCTATATGCAGGATACAGCGTGAAGATAAAAAAAAGCATTGCATTTAATTGTATTATTACACATTTTATTATATTATTTACACAAGTTAACTAAATTACTTTTAACAGTATCATAAAGATAGTAATAATCCATATATGGTGTGCTTTTTAAATGCTTAGCAGTTAAGTGACAATAAACCATCAGATAATGCAATGCTCTAATTTCTTTGCTGTCAATAATTTAAAAAAAAATCTTATAAAACTGACCTTAAGTTTCAAATCATTATTTTGTTTTATATTTGATAGATGTGAATTATAATAGTAGAAATTAATAATCATTGACATTTCAATAATTATGTTCATCGGTTGTATATTAAGTTCTTTCAATTTATTATTTACTCTTTTTTTTGTATTTGTTTTTCTATTCTCATTTTGTTTTTTGGGTGTTCAATAAATAATAACAATGATTATTATTATTGTATAAAAAAAAAAAATTGACAATATTTACACAGACAATTAAAAAAAAATGTTATAGTGTAATGAAAAAGTATTTATTCAATTGTATTATTAACAAAAGCAGCAAATATAGCAATCATATGTTTTTTTTTTTATAACACTACATACATATATAATATATTAATATACATATCTAATATATCCTCAAACATGTTCTTAACAGCATAATTTGCATAAAATTGTCGTCATGACAATTTACCAATAAACAACTACTGTACAAAGTTCAACTGTTTGCCCCTTTGCAATCAGTCTTCTTCTCTAATTTAATGTTACTATGGCATAAATTATTTTGATAATATTGTTTGTATTATTGTAAATTTATATATAAAAACATTTTTATATGTTTGTATTTTTTCATTATCAACTAATTGATATTAAGTAATAATAAGTTATCTACTAGAACTAACTCTAAAGCGAAGCAGACAGTGAATATAAATACATTATATTGAATTGATCGTATAAATAACGAAGCAGTAACAATCCTAAATATAACTTTAGATTAATCGTAGTACAAATAATGTTTCTTACCTGATTTTAAACATTTTTCAAATGCTTGCTTGGCAGTAAGGAATTCCGGTTTTCTGTCCAATGGCTGCGACAGTTCTTGTGTATAAGTAAAATAAGTTCTATTGGATTTCACAGTTTGTAAAGCGGCACCGATTTTAGCAAAATTCCAGGCCGTTACGTTAGGCACAACAAATTTGCCTATTACCGACATTTTTAAGTATTTAAATGATTAATTAAGTGATTATTATTGAAATAAAATATAACTTTATTGTAATAAAACAACAATCAATATGATAATTAGTCTGACTTGTGTTCGATTATTCGAACCACAAGTAAACTGAAGATATTAGTATCAACGGCAAACACTTTGCGTGACTCGTCCGTCCCGCGCTCTTCACCGCTGCGTTGTCTCGTTTTTGACATATGTAATATGTTGTCGCATAGATTATGTGTATATTATATACTGAGATTCATTAAAATTTGGAAAAGGAAATATTTCTGTTATATGAAACAAAATGAAAATTGAGAGTATTGCGATCAATATTGATCATTATATATTATATTAATAAACGTTTATTTATCATTCGGTTTCGAAGATTTTAATTAAATCTTATTATCATGCTCTTAGTTTTACTGCTTTTTTTTAATTAATCACAAGATTCAATGAATAAAACTTAATGGTTGTAATCTAGCCTTTTTAATGTCTAATCTTGTTACTTTGTTGAGTTTTATATTGTTTACTGTTTCACGTAAAATCAATTTCTAAAGAACATAGAGATAATATCAATTTCTAAAGAACATAGAGTTTTTAAGTTAAAGATATAATAATAGAACATTAAATAATTATAAATAGAAAAAAATAATGGCTTTAATTGTATATTTACAGTAAAGAAACTATTACCTTTACAATAATTCAAAAATATTTTATTGGCGCTTAATAGATTTGCTAACAGATAATAAATATAAATAAAGAACTATCACTGTACTTACATTATATTCTTGAAAATAAAGTTTACAATAATAATTTATAGTAATTGTTAAATTTATTTCTAATCTTGCTTTTACTATTACCATTTTAAATATTATTGCCATATTTTAGCATATTTATATTAAATTATTAAAATTATATTAATTCGATAACATGCTATTTTATAGTCTCATGTAATGAGGCTAACCTGGCACAGGTTTTACTTATTATACGTTATAATTCAAAGTTTTATTTACTTTGAAATTATGACAAATGGGAGCATATTCTATAATGATGAAAGAGTATTTAGTTATTGGCAGGTGATCATTTATATTCCCAGACTTTTTTTACTTTATGACATGATTTTAATTTTACAGATTTCATTTATTTTCTTACATCATTTTTTTTTATTATATTTTGTAATAAAACCTATAGTGTACCTTGCTTATGATGTACGTCAATTTTTAAATTTAAAAATGTAAAATTATACTTAATTCTGTTACTCTTGTAAAATCATAATTTGTAGTGAATTATTTGAGTCGTCAATTAATATAAAAAAATGTAGAATTATAGATCTTAAGAGTCTAAATAGGTCTGCTGACAAGTTAAGATGATGAATTTGTAACCAAACTCATAATTTCGTTCGTATTCTCTTCTTTAAAAAAGTAAATTATTTCTAATACAGAACTTAGTAGCTATTAGAAAATTCTTTAAAGATGTCTATAAAAGCAGTAGTAAAAATATTAATTTGCAGTATCTTTCTTGTATAAACGATAAAATGAGAATCAATACGTCCATTGATATTCGTTTCTTTTATAATGTAGAGTCAAGTAACTTAATAACTTATCGCTTTATTAAGTATAATAGTAAAAAGGTAAAACGCTTCTAAAACATGTTTTACGCCCGATAAACGATATTATATTACGTAATTTAAAAGTAAAATTATTTCCATATAATGGTAACTTTTATCTTGTGATAGGTCACGTGACAGCACGTGAAGTGGCATAGACAAAACGTCTATTCGTCAGTTTTCGGGCGAGGAGGCAGCGCAGTTTAGTGTTTTATTGAGCGGCCTGCCAAAGGAAAACTGAAACATGGCAAGATCTCTATCCGCTACCGAGGCGAATAAAGAACATGCCCTGGTTGTATCCAGGGATTTCATCTCACAACCCCGTCTTAGTAAGTGGAAAATGATATTTATAATATAATAAGTACGTATAGAAGATATTACTTGGCAAGACAGCGATGTCAAATTATCGATTTTGCCATCAGCCCGCTATGATGTTTTGTTTTGTCTATTTCTCTGTTCCTTTTTGATTTCTGGAATTTAAACCTTTTTGAATTACTTTTTGCCGTATTTTTCTTGTATTAAAATATCTAATTCCTTTCAAATGAAAAGAAAAGGCTCCTATGATTGCGCCGTGGAATATTTCATATTGACACAAATTCAATTTGTATCTTATTTGTCATGTAATATTCGAAGATATCTAAATCAGCTGACATGTTAATGATCAAATTATCTAACGCAAGATTCAATTTAACTTATTTTTTAATGGCCTTGATGATTTACTCTCTATATCATAGTATATATTTATTATAGTTTGAGGAAATTACTATTTAAATGAAGTCATCTTAACACTATAAATGTTCAAAAATTCTGTTTTATGCGTAAGAAATTTTGCGTCAAATAAGTCACACCCAATAAATTACTACTTTTTCTTATTAGAATCACATGACTTATCTATGTACTTAATGTTACACAGACTTTCTGCTAAGTAGCAGTTGAATTTGTAACATTATATTTTAAATGGCACAGTGATTCTATTATATCTTAATAGATGTATATAAAATACATTATAAAATAAATACATTTAAAGAAAGCATAATATATGAAAGTAATTTGTATTGTAACAGAAACAAGACGAACAATTTAGAAATGGTTAAATTTCATTTGTATTTAATATAATAATTACGAATATAGTAAGAATCTTTAACATATAATTTTAATTGTTAATTCTTTTGAACAGCTTATAAGACAGTATCCGGAGTAAATGGGCCGCTAGTAATCTTAGATGAGGTGAAGTTCCCAAAGTTCTCTGAGATTGTCCAGCTAAGACTTGCAGATGGCACCCTACGATCTGGTCAGGTTAGTTGAGTTTATATTTATTAATAAAAATTTACTTTGCTACAAGTTGAAATTTGTTCATTAGTAATCTATAATGGATTGGAAGGTTAGAGTTTTTAGATTTACTAAAAACTCTAACCTTTTTAGTATAAGAAAACTAGACTGAATTGACATTTATATTTTATGCATTAAGTAAATCATAACTGTTTTTAAAAAGCCATTTGTCTGTGACATAACCTTTAAACAACCAAAAGAAATAGGCAAGGGACATAATTATAATGCCAATATTTTTTTGTTCTAGTTTTTTTTAAACAATCAAGTGTTCTATATAAAACTAAATCTTTTGTACCTCAAATCAAATCAGATAAAATGTTTCTTTCTCTTATCTCCCCTGTCTAAATGACAGTGATATTGATGTATATAATTTTAAGGTAAATTGGGGCTCAACTGGAATGTAATAAAGTGATAAATAAATATTGGAGCTAAACCAATATAAAAAAACCTTTTTAAAAAACCTTTTTGAAGGGTCCATATAACACTTCCCATTGCCTTTTGTAAATTACAATAAATTAGTGGTGGATTTGCCAGTAGGCTGAGCTGGCTGAATTGACTATTTGCATAATTAGGGTGTTAAAAAAAAGTTGAGAAAAATTGGAGATTTACCATTATAAAATTATATATTAGCCAGTGCTATGTATATTTTATTAAAATATGTCTATGTACATTTTTTAAGATAGAATAATAAATTCATATTTTCTAGATTTTACATTTTTCCTGTTTTGTTATTATGGTTTTTATTATATTTATACACTTTTTAAACAAAAGAATATATTATAAATTATAGTAGTACATCATTTAAAAAAAATATCACAGACAAGATTTGTAGTTACTTTCTTCTAATAAAGAGAAAATGAGTGAAGTCTAAAATATGTCATACATATATAGGTATTGGAGGTCAGCGGCTCCAAGGCCGTTGTCCAGGTGTTCGAAGGTACATCAGGTATTGACGCCAAAAACACTCTTTGCGAGTTCACTGGCGATATCTTGAGGACACCAGTGTCTGAAGACATGTTGGGTATGTTGAATATTATATATATTTTTTTAATAATGTCATATTTTTTATCTGTTTTCAATAACGTAATATCCTTTTTTAGTGTGTATAATATTAAATGAATTATCAATATACCTCTTTGGTATCCATATTTTTCTTCATATAGAATTATGTTGATAGGTCCTATGTATACTAGTACAAGTGCAAAAACACAATTTTATTCGTAATATTTATCATTATTTAAAGCGAAGGGATCCTTTTACTAATGATAAAATTAAAACAATGAATCCCTTGTATAACGACAAAATTCAACCAAATGCCTTAGGAAAATCTAATTCGCTCTTCTGTTAAGTTATTTACGCACTTGTCTCAGTGTATGTAGTGTGACTCGTTATATTATATAAGTTCATAGGAAAACCATAAATTTTGCTTAAAATTAGTTTAAAATTAATATAATCTCGAAAAGTGCAGTTTTTAAGTGATTCACCTTAACTTAACTGTTCAATTTTTACATGCGAAATTGTATTTTTTTTATTACAGACATATTTAAAGCATAACACTTAATGTTTTATACATTTTTCGTGAATAGGTCGTGTATTCAACGGTTCCGGAAAGCCAATCGACAAAGGTCCCCCAATTCTGGCTGAGGACTTCTTGGACATCCAGGGTCAACCCATCAACCCATGGTCTCGTATCTACCCTGAGGAGATGATCCAAACTGGTATGGTATATTTTTAAATTTTAATTTACTAAAATTATACAATCAAAAATTATGTATTCATTGTTTGATTTTTATTTATTTACAAAAAAATCTTATTTTCCTACCAATTTTAAATACATTGTAGAACAAAACATTATTTTATTTAATCAGTAAGAAAAACGAAAATACTTTTTAGTATGAACATTGAATGTATTCCCAAGTGGGTATCAAACCCACAAACGTCGCGGGTACAGCCGTCGGCTGCGCCACGATGGAGTGATTTTTTATATCTTTTTTTAGCTTCACGCTTTATTTCGCATAGTAGGATAGGCAGAGAGAACTGAGTGTCAATGCATTTCAATCTTTTTCCTCTCGAATTCGATACATTGTGTGTAGTGGCGGAACTCAATAAATATAATCATTACACCGAGTGGGAATCGAACACAAAGCTACTCCCGTTCATAGTCAAGCGCTATCCCACTGCGTTACGATGGTGTATTTTTTATATAATAATATATATATAAATATATATATATTTTTACGCACAGGTATTTCCGCCATCGACGTGATGAACTCCATCGCCCGTGGTCAGAAGATCCCCATCTTCTCTGCCGCCGGTCTGCCTCACAATGAAATTGCCGCTCAGATCTGTAGACAAGCTGGTCTTGTTAAGGTATTTTAATAAAATATTATTTTTTATATTAATATTATTAACTTCAGAATTTATATAAAATATATATTAACAAATATAAGATATTTTGCTAATACAACCAATGGCTTCTATGTATAAATATTTAATTGTTTTGCAAAAATGTAAAAAAAAATAAGTTTAAGAGTGAAATAATAATGAATTCTTAAAGGAATTTCAAATTTCCATTGTTCACTTGAGATAATACACTTAAAGATTTTCAATTTTTTTCTTCATGATTGTGATATTCTAAATCATTGAAATAACTTTTCTATTAAACTCAACAAATCATTATATATAACTAAAAATTAAATATATTGAAATAAGTAATTAAAATTCTTTCTTTTCTTTACCAAGGTCCCCGGCAAATCAGTACTAGATGATCATGAAGATAACTTCGCCATAGTATTCGCAGCCATGGGTGTTAACATGGAAACTGCCAGGTTCTTCAAACAGGACTTCGAAGAGAACGGCTCCATGGAGAACGTGTGCCTCTTCTTGAACTTGGCCAACGACCCCACCATTGAAAGAATTATCACCCCCCGTCTTGCTCTTACTGCTGCTGAGTTCTTGGCTTATCAGTGTGAGGTTAGTGATAAGGTTTTTTTTTATTTTCATGATACATGAGAGAGAAACTAAGATAGAGTACTTTTTTGTATTAATATTTTTTTTTTGTTAATTGAGGTGTTAATAAAGGTTTAGTATTTGTTATTAGGTCTAGGTTATTCTTTTTTATAGAAAAAAGTTTTTTTTTTATATTTTTTTTATTTTTTATATTGATAAAGATTTATGCTTCAATTTGGCGGAAAGTGGGGAACGGAATTGTTGAAAGAGAATGGAGTGTCTTAACACTAGGTTCTCAGGTTCCCTCTGCCTACCCTGCTACATGCGGGATACAGCGTGAAGTTAAAAAAAAAAAAATAAATAAAGATTTAGAATTGTTTCTGTGTGTAGATGTTTTTTTTCCATACTTTAAGCATACATATATTTCCATATGATCTTAGAGAAAAGTAAGGTTTTATTCTTACTTTGATATTGGTGCTCTTAAGGTTGATTGATATGACATCACACCCTAAAATTTAAAATATTTTATTTTTAATTTTTCTTTATGCCTTGTACAATTAGGTTTAAGAAAGATTACTAAATTCCTGTCTACAAATACTTGACAATAGTAGATTTTCAGTGTTCGTTCGAGCGTGACGTCGAACCTCGAGATAATTAATTTAGAAGTTCTTATTGCATGTTATTATTATTTACTCTTTTATACTTAAAATATAGAATTTGTAAGGATCGATGCAATTTTGTTGCAATAGAAACTGAAATATATATAATATTAATTTCAAGTATTAATTATAGCAGGGTAGGCAGAGGGAACCCGAGAACCTAGTGTTAAGACACTCCGTTCTCGTACAATTCCGTTTCCCACTTTCCGCCAGATTGGGGCATTGCGTTTTGAGTGGCGGAACTCAACGCTGCGCTTTGCCTTGTTACCAAACCCAAGAAATGAAAATACTAAATTTTGATATTTCCTGGAGTGGGAATCGAACCCACAACCTGTCGCGTTACAGTCGCACGCTTGTGCCTCTACGCAACGACGGGCGTTAATTATTATGAATTAATATATTTTTTTGCTCAACAGAAACACGTGTTGGTCATCTTAACCGATATGTCTTCCTACGCCGAGGCTCTGCGTGAGGTGTCCGCCGCCCGTGAGGAAGTACCCGGACGACGTGGTTTCCCAGGTATTTATGATATTTATAACCGACTTCAAAAAAGCAGGAGTTATCAGTTTGACTGAATTTTTTGTGTGTTACCATATAATTTTTTTCTGGCTGAACCAATTTTGATGGTGATAATTTTTTTGAACGATAGCTGGTGCTTCTGATGTGTGAGGACCACATATTTTAAATTCAATTGACATTTTATTTGACAGGTGATATTTAAGTTATTTGCAATAATTTTGGTTTTAGTGCAATTTAGTTGAAGTTAGTTTTCTGATAATTATTTATTTTATTTTTATTTTTTGTATGTAGGAGGGTGGTAAAGTAAAGTGCTTAGTGAAACTGTCTACCTCAACAGTCAGTTTTTTACTTGTCGTCCGACTTAGGTCTAGCAATGTTTCCTAAAAGGACGACGGTAATTTCGGCCGTCGTTGCACAGCCTCGCTGTAGTCTGATTTTTAATATTATTATTGTTAAGTAATATTTATATCCCTTCCTGTAGTTTGATTTCTACATACATACATATATACATACTTCACGCTGTATCCCGCATATAGGCAGAGGGAACATAGTGTTAAGAGACACCGTTCCCCACTTTCCGCCGAATTGAGGCATTGTGTGCTGAGTAGCGGTACTCAACGCCGCCCTTTGCCTTGTTACCAAAACCAGGAAATTAAAAATTTCCTGAAGTGGAAATCGAACCCACAGTCGCACGCTTGTGCCTCTGCGCCACGACAGGGGTTAATTTTATTTGTAATATAATAATTGTTAATTAACATGTGATTTCGCTCAGGTTACATGTACACGGATTTGGCCACCATCTACGAGCGTGCCGGACGTGTGGAGGGTCGTAACGGCTCCATCACCCAGATCCCCATCTTGACTATGCCTAACGATGACATCACTCACCCTATTCCTGATTTGACCGGTTATATTACTGAAGGACAGGTGAGACTTTTTTGACCATTTAAGTTAATAAAAGTTAAATTGTTAAATATTTTGTATCATATAGTAGGGATATTAATTTGGTTTTTAATACTTTATTCTATCATATCGTAAAATATTTATTTTTTTATTATAAAAAATAAGCAAAAAATGTGGGTATGTCATGTCACATTACTCAACCTTACCATTTCGTAGTTTAGCGTTACGTCACTATATAGTGAATACAAATGTATGGCTTAGCCTTTATTTAAGCACTTTCCAATAGTTTTCCATGAATTATTTTACAATTATTTTCCCTCCACAGATCTACGTAGACCGTCAGCTCCACAACAGGCAGATCTACCCGCCAGTCAACGTGCTGCCTTCTCTGTCACGTTTGATGAAGTCCGCCATCGGTGAAGGCATGACCCGTAAAGACCACTCCGATGTGTCTAACCAGCTGGTCAGTTATTAATTATATATAAATTTTATTTGTATTATAAAATATATTTTATGATTTTATTATCTTAAGACGCTCATTCGCTGTATCGAATTCAAAATATGGCATGTTAAGTGGGCGAACTCAACGCCGCGTTTTGTCTTTTGAGTGGGGAAGTGAAATAATTTAAATTAGACATGGGCGTTATCGTTTTTTAGCTGTAACGGTTACATATTGGATATGAAGTTTTCATCGGTCTCATCCCTAATTTAAATGTATGAAATAATTCACCAAATGGGAATGGGACTCATGACCAATCACGTTTACAGTTAAATGCTGTCCCACTGTGCCATGAAGGTTACAAATGATTAAAATATTAAACTTATTATTTTACCTGCATTTTTTTGAGGGTTACCGCATAATTTTTTACTGGGTGAAACAATTTTGATAATTTTTCTTTATATTTGATAGGTAGTGTTTTTGATGCGGTTTCATTTCAATTTTTCTTTTTTTGTACATTTAATTTGAAATCGGATTTATTTTGCTTATATTTTATTTATTTGTTATATAAACAGTACGCGTGCTACGCCATCGGTAAGGACGTGCAAGCCATGAAGGCCGTCGTGGGAGAGGAGGCCCTTACGCCTGATGACTTGCTGTACTTGGAGTTCCTTACTAAGTTCGAGAAGAACTTTATTACCCAGGTATGGTTATTCGTTTATTTAATTAGCAATTTATTTAGATAGGTAGTGTCAGTAGAATCTGTACGCTGTTTCAGTTTAAATTAAGAGACATTGGTGCTAAGTGGTAGAGTTCAACACTGTCCTTTGTCTTACCAGAGTGAAGAAATGAAAATACATTAAATAATTATTAATGAGCCCTAATGTTAATCGAAGCGACATCCAATTGCACAACGATTTATTCAGTTTCATGACTTTTGTATGAAATGTAAGGAAAAAATTGTGTAATTTTTATTATTTATGTAGAGTAAATTGTGTTAGGTCAGTTATAGGCAGTTTTTTTCTCATAAACGTACCTAAATAGTATATTTGCTAAACGACATATTAGTAGTTATTTTAATATTTTTTTAAGAGTAATTCTGACAATCAAAATACTACTGCCATTAGGTCCAAATTATATTTTTAAATTTATTTATATGTTTTAAATATTTTATATTTACTTTTAACAGAGCAACTACGAGAACCGCACAGTGTTCGAGTCTCTCGACATCGGCTGGCAACTTCTGCGTATCTTCCCCAAGGAGATGCTCAAACGTATTCCCGCCTCCATCCTCGCCGAGTTCTACCCACGTGACTCGCGCCATTAAACGATATATACGGACCGACATTACTGATTTATTTATATATATATGCTTTATATTATTTAATTTAAAACAGCCTATATATAAACAAATGTATTATTTAAAACATACTGTATATCGATTTTATTCTGTTAATGTTGCCATTACTGTGTAAGGTATTATTTTTTTGTATATGGCAATACAATAATTTGTTTGTTAAATTTTTTCTTTCTTATACAACGATTTTAGTTATCTTTTAATAGTCAGCATGTCGGACCGATACTTGTAAGATATTATACTGTTTACTAGTAAGTTGTTATAGATTAATGTGTATTTCAATCAAGTTACAAAATTTAATAATCGTGTTGCTTATAAAGAAGATTTAATAATAATAATAGCCATATTTTAAAAAAATGTTGCCAGTGTATATATTTTCCTTGTAGTTTCTGAAGAAAATAATAAAATTGGTGCTTCATTTTTGTTTTGTGCACAAATTGTTGAATGTGTAATTTAAAGGCGTCCATGTGTTTTCATTTATTTATGTATGTAAATAGCAATAAATAGCCCCGTAACTATGTGTTACATTCCATGTCTAATTTCACGTAAATTCTATATTCAATGAAGTGAATTAGGACATTGTTGTTTTATGGAAATAAAAGTATAGACGTTTCATGGGTTTCTTTTATTTTTTACGTACAATTGATTACATAATATATTTTTTTTAAACTAATTTTACTTTTGATCATATAAGCCCAGTAGTAATATGTGAGAACAAATAATTTTTTACACATTAAGTTAAAAAATTACACATTGCACACACAATTTTTATAATTTGTGCTTGTTTTTTTTAATTTAAAAAAAACTATAAAGAGTAAAATGAAACAAAAATGGCTTTTACGTCTATATTAGATTGTTTACAATTTTATAAAGTGCAAGATAAATGCCGCTCAGTGTTATTTTACAGCACTGGAATGAAATCTGTAATAGGGCTTTCACGGAATAAATATAACTAGGAAAATTACAACTAACAAAATTAACCAGCGATACCGGCAATGGCTTCAGACGCGAAGTACTTCACATCGACATCAGGATCTACATTTAATTTTTCCAAAACAGGTTTAACTTGTGGCTGTATAACCGCCGGGTCGAGGTATGGCGCCATCTTGAGCAACGTCTTGGCTACATTGAACCTAACGTTGGCAACATCGTCATCAGCCATAGATAATACTGTGGGTAGAAGTACTCGCGTCGTTATATCCTTACCACAAACTTCAGATAAAACGTTGATACAGAACAAATAAGTCATTCTGTGCAAATAGTTTTGTTCCCGGGACATGGCGAGGACTTTTGGTATGACGTTGGTCTCAGCCCATGACGCTCCATACTGTTCCACTAACTTCTTGAGATTAAGTGTTGCCGCTTCACGTATAGCATACACGTGGTCAAACAGCCAGGACATGCATAACCCTGTGAGTTTCTCATCAAAGAACTCCTGTCCGAGTTGTCCAGCTAGCAATGGCATATGTTCAATTATGGCTAACCTCACCCTCCATTTAGTGTCTTCTGCTAATTCGACTATAGCAGGTAGTAGTGACTGAACGAGTTGCTGAATTCCAATAACTTCATTCACGCATTCTAAGTTGGATATAATGTTGAGTCTGACTTCGGGGCATTCATCTTTAAGTTGTGTAAGGAACAGTGGCAGGAGGTGTTCTATGGTGTTCTGTCTGCCGACTATGGGGCTGAGTCCCATGATGACGGAGGCTAGCGCTGACTTGACGTGTTGGTTGGGGTCGCAGACCAGGTCCTTGATTTGGGGGAGGATCATTGTCATGATTATGTGTTCTTGATGCGCCTGGTCGAGGTTCATGCAGAAGTCTTTTACCTTTGGAAAAAGAATATACATACAATATTTTTAAAAGAAATACATATTTACATAAACTAATAACTGCTCCTTGGAAACAAGGCACATATATGACAAATTTCAGGTGTTTATGGGCAGTACTTTAGCCTGTACATTATCTGTCAGTCTATCGGAAATATAAATGTATGTAAAGTTATTAATTTTAATACCATGATAAAAGGTAAAATGTTTAACTAAAAAATTTATAAGGGTGTATATTGTCGTATTTTCTATATGGAATTATGCCATAATTAGAGCAATTTGGGTTAGAAAAAGAGAACTTATTGTAACTTTTTTTCCTGTCCAAAATAATGTCAAAAGTTATTTAAGAATAAAATATTATTGAAATAACCCATGTAACAAAATAACAAATATACATACTTTGCCAGCGGCGGCCGCGCGTACTTCAGCTTCTGTGTCTTTAAGCAGAGCTTGGAAGATCTGTGCTAGGTCTGAGCGAGCCAGTTCAGGACCTACAGCTTGCTGGAGCTCTACGAATCTGTTAAAAAATTACAATTAGTTAAAAGTTACAACATATGTATTTATAAATAATTTAGAAAAAAGACTAGAGGACTCAAGCTTGTGCCATTTGTAAAATGACCAAGCACTCTAAGCGCTAAGCCAAAAAAAAGTAAGCCAGTATTTATAGATCTTATATTTCTATCAAGCAATGTCGTGTTTTCGCAATCCCAGACCATGGTTTTTGTGAATCATCTAAATTTTTGTTGAGCTGGTTTTTTTTTAATCTCAATTCCAAATTCGTAAGGACTTTGTTTGTTTTTAAATCCAAAAATTTGTTGAGCTAATTTTTAAATACTAATTTTTTTCAACCTATTTTTTTTCACGTCCCTAATTTCGCAAATCATTAATTCATCCTACTCAATTTGCTAATAAATCCGCCATTAATTTATCGTTTTTTACAAAAGATAAGCCGGTAATAATCGTATCATACGAATGCTTGGCCACTATGATACAACATACACACAAGCCAAACTAAATAAACATAATATTAATAACTCATACTAACTTATCAGCCACCATATATCTGACCCTCCAAGAGCTGTCTCCAGCCCGAGCTCCCACTGTAGGCATCACCAGCTGCTCCATATCCTCAGGTGGTAGGAGTGCTGCTACAGCTGCACTTGCCTCCGCTGCTAGCAGACGGACTGAGTCTTGTTCATCCTATAGAAAAATTAATATAAATATTAATATTATTAATATATAGAGATTATAAGCAAACTGAAATCATACTCTCGTCATATAGAAAAGCATCCCAACGAACTTGCTTGTAATATGATGAATCCTACTCGTTTATTCAAACGTTTAAAAAGGAGAGTCCCTCAGGACCTACTTCCATCTTAGAATAAAATCTCTCTGAATATTGCAAAATGATACGTGCATGCGCCACTGGGCGTATACCATCAATACCTCCAATAATCTCTTCAAGCCACCAGCTAAATGCCCAGATGAAGCAGATTGCAGGTTTACCAGGATATTAAAAAAAAAAAATTGTGATCATTGAATAAATCTATATATAAATACGTGAAGGGAAAACTTTGGACCCCTTTCTAAGAAAATTACGCGGACGGAGGAGCATGAAATTTGGCACACTTATAGTTTATATAGCGAAAGAGTGCACAATGAATATATTTTCTATAAATAATGCATAAAAGTACCTTAAATGAATAAAACAAATGTTATACACACTACCATGGTTTGTCATCCATGTTTATATAAAGTGACATATACGTCACTACGCAATGCGTTACTAACGCAATTACGGGGACACTAGTTATAATAATTGATTGTTTGTAAATTTTACTTTGGAGAAATGTTTATATATGTTAAATATTTTCATTACCCTAGTAATATAGCCAACAAGTAACCAAAAGGTAACATCAAAATAAGCCGCAATTGAAGAAGACGGACAGTAAAACTTTAATACAACAAAAACAAAATATTATCAGTAGAAAATGTAATAATGAAACACCTTTGTTTACTTGGTTTACTTAAGACTAGGCTTTGTGTACTCATGAATAAGATACCAAAATACAAAAAAGCAGAAATTTGGAAAATATGATTTTTAATTTAGCAGAATTCAAACCCACTTAGACACCAACCAAACACACCCTAACCAGAACATTAAAAAAAACCAAAAACCAAACCAACTAACCTGAGCCAACAAAACAAACATAGGTATAAGGTCACTCTTGACATATTCCACTTCCACGACTCGTGCAAACTCTCCCAGCTTGTATGCAGCCGCACGACGCACCATGGGCGTGTCGTCCTGGCAGAGGGAACGGAAGTGCCCACGAAGTTCCGACTTCACCGGAGCTGATACACGAGGGTAACAGACACTGGAAAGAAAAAAAATAATATTAATTTTCTTTTTTTATTTTTTTATTATAGGATAGGGGATAGAACCTATACTCATTGTCACATCCCCACAGAGCTATTGTGGCCTCAAATGTTCTAAAGCTAATACTAATAATAATATATAAAGATATCTAATTTATCATTATGAGCATTGATTTTCTGTTTAAACAGGGGATTAAAAAAAAATGAAAACATTAGGTTCTCATAAAATGGTAATAGGTATTGCAGTTTTATGGATGAAAGTATATATATATATATAAAGGGTGTCCCAAAATTAACGCAAGATTTGACTTTGCCGCCATTTGCTATTATATTCATTATTCATTCGCTATTAAAAGACTAAAAATGGCATTTTCTATTTAATTCAAATCTTGCGTTAATTTTAGGACACCCTATACATTGCAAAATTTAAATTTTGGAAAACATTTTGTTCAAAATTCAAAAATTTTGGAAGATTTTTATAGGAAAGGAACTAAATTAATAGTAATAATATTTATTTCCAAAGCACAAACAAGGCACAAGCGTGTGACTGTAAATGCGACAGATTGTGGGTTAGATTCCTACTCCAAGAAATGGAAATTTTCATTTCTTAGGTTTAGTAACAAGGCAAAGCGCGGCGTTGAGTTCCGCCACTCAGCACGCAATGCCTCAATATGGCGGAAAATAGGGAACGGAGTGTCTTAACACTAGGTTCCCTCTGCCTACTCTGCTATATGCAGTATACATCGTGAAGCTATGCATGTATGTATTTATTTCCAAAAAAAATTGTTGGTACATAACAACACCTTATAACTATAATAACTGCATTGGTATTAAACTGTGTCGCAGTAATTGTCGTCCGCCTGACAAGCGCTGGTACATTTGGTTACAATTAGTTACAATGTAACTTATAGGGCAAAACAAAATTTTAAATAAAAAAGAAAATAGATAGAAATAAAGATAATGAAAAAAATTATACTAAGATACAGAAACACATTATAACGAATGATTTTGTGTGTGCTAGTGTGAGTGTGTGGGTGTAGCAATGTGATTGTGTATATTTATTTATATTAGCATTATACTTATGAATTAACAACCATAGTATAGTTAGGTGACCAAGAGGTCTTCCATTTGATCGTAACTCAATTTTAATAACCAATTTGTTAATTTGGTTTTTCTTCCTTTAGTATAAATAAAAAAAAATATAGGCTTACAATTGTTTTATGTGTAATTACATTCTTTATTTACAATTGCAAATTTAACATATGATATCTTAATCATTTTTTCATTTCTTTACTACATTTCTACTAATTTTATGAGTTATATACATAAAACTAAGAAAAAAAATATATATTTAAATTTAATGAATACCTGAACAATCCACATGCTGAAGCTCTTGAAGTAAACCAGTCTCCCCCCGCCAAACGCTGAACCAGAGGAACAAAATGTTGTTCCAAAGCTTGTGGTGAGTGATGTGCCGCTACTGCCCTCAGAGATGCAACGGCCTTATCTCTTACGACTGTCTCTTCTACTGTGGCAAGAGATTCCAGGGGTGGGAGCAAGCAGTGGGCAAATTCACCGCCTCCAACCAAGTTTATGAAGTTTCCTGTAAATGAATTATGTTGATTAAAGAATATTAATAATATTTATATAATTCTTGTATAAAGTATTATTATTATTATCTTTGTAATTTCTATGTAACCCAATTTGAAGTGTTGAATATAAATATATTTAAACATCAGTATTATATTTCCTAGTTGCATAAGGTATGTTTTGCTTTTGATATTAAAATATTTTCTTCAGCATAAATTATTTCTAAAGAGATATGATTAATTAATTGATTGTCAATTCATAAAGTTTATTTAAGACTACCATCATTCAGTCATTATCATTCTACTTAATAATAATAAATAATGAATATTTACAACGAGAAAGTTAACTCAACATGAATTTTACAATACAATTTCATAACTTATTAACTATTTGTGAGGTATATTACAATAGACTTACCAAGTTGTTCGGCGAGGGCGAGCAGTACTTCATCCTCATCGTATATAGTTTCTGTTAGGAAAGGAATCAGTTCAGATCTTGTCCTTTCCACGCCCAAAGCAAGTGCAATAGTGGAAAGCTTTTTGATGGAATTCAATCTTAGTTGTACATCTTCATTTTTCAACTCGTCAATCAGTACCGCAATGGGATAAAGTGAGTCATCCGTCCCCGAATCGCTGGCTGCCATTATAATTTTTAATCACTGCGTTTTAAAAATTTCACCAAATAATCACGCTTTACAAAACCAACCACAATTTAGTACGTTAATTTTTTGTAAAATTTTACGCATTCAACAGCAAAATGGAAGCCTCTTGGTTTGGATTGGTATTGTCTATGGTTGTGGTGTGGCCTGCCTATTGAAAAATTATTTAGTTTATGATCTATTTTTATAATGGTAATATTAAATTAATAAAAGTTGATGAAAGTTATAACTATAATAAAGGGAACTGTTGTTTTTCCGTCGATTTATGCAACTTATATATTAAATATGTAAATTATTTACCTTGTTATTCTAAATCGCCTGTTTTCGCATGTCATGGCGCTGGATAAGCATGATACCGACCTTTACTTGTTGTTAAGTTTTTTAATTTGATATGCGACGCAATTAACCCAATCGGACCTGATTCTATATTTTTATTTTGAATATATATAAATCCCCAAATACAGATGAAGCCTCCAGAAACCAAAGAATATCATTATCAAAAATCAAATACAACGTTAAATACATGTTAAATACATATACTATAGCAATTATATATTAAATTTATTATTTATTTATTTAACTTCACGCTTTATCCCTAGCGGGGTAGACAGAGAACGTCGATATGGTACACATATATATAAAATAAGTCAGTTTAAAACTTTTTAGACAACACAACTTAGAAGCTTATTTATAATTTATTATCTTTCATACTTGTCAAATATCATTTTTCTATCGTATTTATTATTTTCTTTTAAATTTTTATCAATTTATGCATTTCTAATAGCTTAATAAAGTGAAATGGGGGAAGAGGACGATATAAATGCCTCCATAGCTCATATAGTATTATGCTGCGTCGCCGGTCAGGGATTGGCACGAGGGCATGTGAAAAGCTACTCACATCCAGGCATGCATGCTAATTATTTTATTCATGGTCTTGTAGGATTTTTGCACTATCAAAGTAAGTAAATAATAAAATTAGGTATTATGTCTTATATTTAAATTAATGCAATTGGTTGTTTGCTTATTATCGATTACATAAATTAAATCTTTCAAAAATATTTTTGTTACGAGTCTAGTTGCATAAAACGCGTATGTTTCCACAATCTCGTTATATTAGCGGTATAGTAGATAACTTCTCTCCCTAGTTTTTGGCCTAAAATCCAAATATATTCTTGATAAAATTTATATAATCTGTTTACAATAAAAACAAAAAACACATAAAACAAATTTAAAAAAATATATATTTAATTTACAGGTGGAGCCTTCAATAAAGATTTTAAATCAATATACGGCATCAGTTACCACGCTACCCGATATTTGGCATTACCCTGTTTAAATGCGGACCTTTACCGCGGCGATCAGAATTTGAGTGCCCTCCATCTTGTTTCAGGCTTAGTTCCCTTCGCAATGGCGTTGGCGGGAACTGACAATCAACATTTAGGAAATTTAGTAATTGCGTGTAATATTGTGTCTTTATGTGCATATTCTCATAATCATGACCGGATCTGGGGATGGTATACCGCTGCGGCTGCTTTCGGAGCTTATTTTTTTACATCTCAAATAAGCAAGAAAATCGCATATCCACTTTTCTTAGCGCTAACGGATTATTGTGCGTATAGAGTTTCTCATGTAACTGTTGTTATGCCATAAATAGTTACGTTATGGGCATTGTGTTTTATTTACTGTGAGTTTTTAACAGCTTTACGTTTTTTCCTATATAATAATGTAGTCAGAGAGATCTCATTGTTAAGATACACTGTTTTCATATTTCCGGCAAACAACACAAGGCAAGTTACGGTGTCGGCGTTGCGTTCTGCCACTCAGTACGCAATGGAACGAAAATCCTAATAAAGAAAGGAGTGTCCTAACACTAGGTTCTCTGGTTCCCTGTGTATACTCAGCTATGTGCGGGATACAGCGTGAAGTTAAAAAAAAAAAAAAAACAACTGTGCGCTTTGTCTTATTAGAACGTGCAAATGTAACCAATTCAGGGCAAAAGCGTGAGGGTCTTGACACTAGGTTCTCTATATTCTGCCATGCGGGATAAAGCGTGAAAAAAATAATGTTAGTGTCTTTCATACACTTGTTGCACGTAAATATTCTTGTTTTCATTCAATGTATATTATTGAAAGGTAAAGTTTTACTCTTAAATTGTAAAATTCTGGTTGCTTTATTGCTTTTGTTAGCTGCATTTTATATTTAATTTAGAGCCGAAATAGAAAAACTAGAAAATATTAAACTTACATAGACAAAAAAAATGATTTAATTATTCAAAAACAAATTTGGAAAAGGTTTGAGATGGTTGTTGATGAAAGTTTACTTCACGTTTTAATATAATGACAAAATTTTGTTCCAAAATATAAGGGACCTAGTATACAAAAGAAAAGGGAAAGAAAAAGTGACACATTACTCCGTTTGGAAGTCGGTTAGTTTTGGGATACGAACATATCTTGAAACCTAGCTGTTTCTTTTATATTTTAGTGTCAAATAATCCAACTCCCGTTCTCATAATAAATGAATAGCTATATATCGGGATACATACGTGAAGCAAAAATTTTGGACCTCTTTTTACGAAAATTACGCGGACGGAGGATCATGAAATTTGGTACACTTTATAGTTTATATAGAGAAGGAGTGCAGAATGCTAACATTATTTTAAAATAATGCATATAACTATATTAAAAATAGCAAAATAATTGTTACACACACTACCATAGTTTGACATCCATGTTTATATAAAGTGACATATACATTGCTAAAGACAACGAGTGTTGTAGCATCGGCGGGATAGTTACATTAAATATAAATTGATACAGATAAAATAGGAAATTTGGTATGCAATAAAAATAGACCTCAACTAAAAAAAATATTTTTTGTAATATTGTAGTTGTCGGCATAGGGAAAGGTTAGTTAAGACTGGAATTTATCACAATTTGTTTTGCTTACAAAATGTGGGAGTGAATAAATATAAATATTTACAGAACTGAATTACATATAATGAAAGCACTTACTCTGTAACAGGATATCACAAACAAAAGAAATTTACGTTTTTATTTAGAGTTCGTCAACCCTTTTTATAAATAATATACTGGAATTCTTGGATATTTGTCTTAGGTATAAATTAGGCAGATGAGCGACAAGTTTTGCTTAAATTTATAAAAAAAAAAACAGTTTTCTGCTGTATCCCGCATAGAAGTTTAGTTAGAGAGGACCAAGACACTTAGTTCGCCAGTCTTTGGCCGAATTTAAGGCATTACTTGCTCAGTGGCGGAATTCAATGCCGCGCTTTGTGTTACTAGAGCAGAAAATAAAAAAAAGTCATTATCCAGAGTAGGAATGGAACTCACAACTAATCGCTTTTACAGTCAAACGTTGTCCTGCTGCGCCACGATAGCCTTATTTTATAAAAAATATACTAGAATTCTCAGATATTTGTTATGTAATGTTTGTTAAGGAAGACGAGTGACGAGTTTTGCACACGTCAGTATAACAAAAAAAAACAAGCTTCACCAGAGATATAAAATTCTTTTAAATACAGCCAAGAAGATTTGCATTCATATAAAATATTATAAATTGATAGTAGCCCAATGAGATAGCGTCTGACTGCAAATACAATTGGTTATGAATTCGATTATCACTCGGGAAAATAATTATATTTAAAATATTTTCATTTCTCCGCTCTATAGTAGGAGAAAACGCCGCGTTAAGTTGCGCCGTTCAACAAATAAAAATGCAATGTTTTGAATTCAGACGGGAAGTGGAAATTCGTGTCTTGACCTGACTAGGTTCTCTATGAAAAATGCGTGAAGCTATAAAAATATAAATAAAAATTAGTACATTTCAAACAGGGAGTCGAACCGACAACCCTCATACAGTAACATATACCTAATTCGCCATATATTTAAAAAGAATATATAAATTCCAACATAATTGCCATCCCACAGCGCGGCCCTGCGTGCATTAGAGCCTCTTAGCCCATGGTTGGTTAGTCCCAACCCTGCTAAGAAGTGCTTTGTATTGAGATAATTTGTTTGTAGATGAGTTTATATATTAAAAGAAATGGGTACTTTATTCTGAGAAGTAAATAATAATCTTATGTATATACCTATATAGTTTTAACCATACATACATACATAGCTTCAGGCTGCATCCCGCATATAGCAGGGTAGGCAGAGGGAACCTAGTGTTAAGACACTCCGTTCCCCACTTTCCGCCAAATTGAGGCATTACGTGTTGAGTGGCGGAACTCAACGTCGCGCTTTGCCTAATGTCTCGAATTTGGGCAGAAAGCGGTTAATAGAGTGTTTCGACACTAGATTCACTCTGACTATTTTGCTATGTGGGATATAACGTGAAGCTGCTATACAATCAATATTGTAGATGACGTCATATTGTACATTATGTACCGTAATTGGAATAGACTAGGAACGGCTCGTTAGCTCAGCGGTTAGAGCACCCATTTAAACTGTTAATAGTGGTGGTCGGGGGTTCAAATCCCTCACGAGTCGAAAGCTCCTTTTTGTTTTTTTTAAAATTATTTCTTTATTGTATATTTTGGGAAAGCTACTATATTTTTACCTTTTACCTTTACCATAGTATCGTGTATGCCATTTTATAGATAAAAAGAACTTTAATAAATAAAGTTATATTGTTATGAATAGCCCAAAAAACATTCGTTATGTCTTAACTATTTTTTTATGGGACTACATTAGACGTACTAGCTATGATTTAAACCTAATGCGATTATCTCATTAATTGACTGAGTATGTACTTCAGTGATTAGATAAATATGCAATTAAAATTCTAAATACCTTATAAGATTGATAAACTACGACATAGGTAGATGCAGAAGGTAAATACAAGAAAATACAACAGGTTTTCAATCATAATAAGTGTAATTATGATTTTGACAAAAAAAAACGGTTTCAAAGATAATACACTAAGAAGTAAAAATCTTACGAATAACTCAAAAACTACGTAACAAATGCTAATTTAATATATATGGGACCACATCAGAAACTCGTGTAATCATATAAAGAATGAAACATCTAAATTTATTCACCCAGTGAAAACATACATAAAAAATACAATTAAATTGCGAACCTCTTTTTATGAAATCTATTGAAAACAATTTGTCAGTTTTATCAGTATTATGCGCACGTTTTCTATATATAGGAAATAGTAATATTAGAAGGACAAACGTGCGACTGTAAACGCGACAGGTTGTGGGTTCGATTCTCACTCCAGGAAATATAAAAGTTTAGTATTTTCGTTTTCTGGGTTTGGTAACAAGGCAAAGCGCGGCGTTGAGTTCCGTCACTCAGCACGCAATGCCTCAATTCGGCGGAAAGTGGGGAACGGAGTGTCTTAACACTAGGTTCCCAGGTTCCCTCTGCCTACCCTCCTATATGCGGTATACAGCGTGAAGCTAAAACAAACAGTACAGAAATTAACGTTTTTACACAATAAGCAAAAACACAGTGTAAAACAATAAGGGTATAGGAATCACCAGATGGCGCTGTTTCTATCCATTAACGTAACCGATACTTGTCGTCGGTGTTTTTGTACAGTTCCTTTCAGATATTAATTTCTGCGGTTTCAACAGTTGTGTACTATTTCCAAGAGCGTTGTGTTTTCTTTATAATTGTAAAATTTTCTTGTTGTTAGAGAAACTGTGTTAATGATATATTAGTTCCATTGACGTGTAAAATACAATTTGGTTCAGCGACATATATATCAAATATACTACATATTTGACATATGAGTGAGTTTGACTGATTTGTTAGTAACAATTGAATCAGTAAGTGCAGAAACAACGTAAGTCACAAAATATGCAAAAATTCGTAATCGATTTAAACTAGTTTATTTGGAGGAGTTATACACTGTTTTCTCCCTCCTGCAAAATATGAAAACGTTTTTGATTTACGTTTTTCTGCACTCACCGTTTCAATTATCTATATATTGAAACATGAAATAATAACTTTGTACCCCTTTTTACAAAAATTACGCGGGGAGAGGGGGCGAAAATTGGCACACTTATAGTTTATATAGCGAAGGAATGCAGAATGATAATATCTTTTTAAAATAATGCATGAAAAATATATTATTTATTATCAAACAAGTATATAAACTTACTTATTGTACTTAATGAACCACTGATGAAATTTGACAGGAGTGATGATTTTTTTAGGCGAAAATAAAATATTCTCTCACGAATAATTTACTTAGAATTCGCACTGCGATTGAGAGATATTTGTTTCTACTCTAGAGAAGGTATCTCTATCCAATAACTCTTTGTCTAAGCAATGCGTTTAGTTTCTTAGAAATTGTAGTGTCCGTGGCTACTTGCCGTTCTCTTATATAATAACAATAATTCTATATCCAGAAAGTTCATTAATTATTAAGTACATAGCAATTACTATTGAGTACAACAAATTAAAACCAAGTGTAACCAGACAAAGGTTCTAAATTATAACACTGGCTGTGTACTAAATTACAGGATATTATTCCCATTGTAAATGACACGTGAAACCAACAATACTAGATATTGTGCTGTTGCTAACTTTTGGTAAACAAAGCCTTTAAGTTCACGCGCCGGGCCGTGAGAGCAAAGTGCCAGAAACAAGGTTAATGACTTAATGGTACATAAAATAAGTATTTCATCCTATAATATGTAGAGTTTTTGTATATAATAATCTAATTAATAATGCGAAAATAAATGGCTGTCGCTACCCAATACGTAATCTTCGACGTTGCAAAATGAGGCTTTTTTTAAGTCTTTTACTGATTTCCCTCTTTTTTCTGCTTTTGCGTACTTATTAAGATCATCGGTCCTCATCATCGGTTATCATCGGATAATATGAAAAATAAATAAAAAAAAAACGTAATTACTAATGTCTTTTTGAAATATTTAACTGAAAAGTAAAAAAAAATATAAGTGAGGGATTTAAGCTTTTTAAGTAATCTAAAAATAAAAAAAAAATTGTTCAATTTTCACTAAAGCATGTATTTTTTAGATTTTTTTTTAGCTTCACCCTTTATGCCGCATATAGCAGGGTAGGCAGAGGGAACCTGAGAACCGACGTGTTAAGACATTCCTTTCCCCACTTTGCCTTGTCACTTTATAGTTTTTTAAAATGGTATTTTTTCCGTTATTAATACGATATATCATTTTTTTCTCTAATATTTATTTACGGATATTTTATCGTCTCTTTAAACCTTTTGGAGATTAATTTGTGAATTTCGTAGAACTTGTAGTATCAATCGTCTACAGACTACAGTCGTAGCGTCAACTTCTGAACTAGTTACTTAATTTTCAATGCTTTATATTACTGTAAACATATATTTACTATAATCTAAGACCGTTTTGCAGTTATAGTGTGTAAGAGTAACAAACATCTATCTACTTGCATTTATTTATATATATTAAGTGGGATTAATTTATTTTTGAAAGTGAAACAATCTTAAGTTAAGTTTTACGGTTGGTTTCATTTTTTATATACGTACATAGAAAAATTAATATTATCACCGTAGTGCACTGGGACAGCATTTGATTGTAAGCGCAACTTGTTGTGGGTTAGATTCGCACTTGACGCAATGTTTTTTTTTTATTTATAAATTCCACCGTGCCATTCGTAATGTTTCGAATTCTGGTGAAAAGTAAAATACATAATGTCTTGACATTATGTTGTCTCTGACTATCCTGTTTTGTCGGAAAAATAGACAATTTAACTGGGATTTGAACCCAGTATAAAATCAGATATGTTTTAATTTCCTGATGATAATATCGTATCACTTTTCTAATGTAAATATTAAAATTTATTGGAAAATTTTATTTCACAACTGTTTAGTTGTAGCTGTCCCTAGTTCAGTTAGAAAATGGAGAACGGAATGTCTTGACACTATGTTCCCCCTTTAACCAATCTGCTAGACGTGAAATTAAAAAAAAAAAACATTAAAAAAAAACGAGCAATGTCATAACAACTAACTAATAATACTATATACCTACAATTTTTTTGTAACTTCACGCTGTATCCCGCATATAGCAGGGTAGACAGAGGGAACCTGAGAATCTGGTGTTAAGACACTCCATTCTCTTTCAACAAATCCGTTCCCCACTTTCCGTCGAATTGAGGCATTGCGTGTTGAGCGGCGGAACACAACGTCGCGCTTTGCCTTGTTACCAAACCCAAGAAGTGAAAGTACTAAATTTTACATTTTCTGGAGTGGGAATCGAACCCACAACCTAAATATACCTACTCATTTTCTCAATTCTGTTCGTACTATAGTAAAGCCACGTAATATGGTCAGTCTGATTGGAGATCAAAGTAAGTGTTCTTACAAATCTCATATGTCATCTTTATTACGTCTGTCTCTTGTATCTAAATAAGGTTTTTAAGTACATTGTATGTTTAAATAGAACGCTTAGTAATTCACTTTAGTGTATCTTTGTACTTTTGATGTCATTCTCGTTAAGTTCTTTAGTGTTGCTAGTGTTTAATTTAAATGATTTAGTTAGATGGTTGTAATGGTAATTATTTTTTAATTTAGTAGTCACCTGTCGTAGCGCAGGCATAAGCGTGCGACTGTAAGCGGTTGAGGGTTCGATTCCCACTCCGGGAAATGAAAATTCTAAATAACATTACATTTTCTGGGTCTGGCAACAAGGCAAAGAGCGTTGAGTTCCGCCACCTCAGTACGCAATGCCTCAATCCATCGGAAAATGGCGAACGGAATAGTTGAAAGAGAACGGGGTGTCTTAACACTAGGTTCTAAGGTTCCCTCTGCCTACCTTGCTACAGGCAGGATACAGCGTAAAGCTAAGAAAAAAAGAAAAAAATCAGTACTGCCGATTAATAAAAAATGTTTTTATTAATTTTGACAACTTAAGAGAAAATAAAAGGTGTTACCTATTATTTTTTATAATAATGAAAATTATTAATTTCATTAATTTCGATGTCTTGCAGATGTAACCTTAAATTTGTTACGATGGTGTCAAAATTTCCTTATAACTTAGAATTAACACAAACAAAGAAGTCAAAATAAGCACTAAAGCACTGAAAACTGAAATCTTGATAAAAATACATAAAAATATATTATTATTAACTAAATATAATTAAATAACTTTAATATAATTAAATATACGTTAAGGTATGCTCTGTAAACAGTAAAAGGATAATCGTGTCGCATTTTTTTCCTATAAAACGCCGCTAGAAGCCTCCTGGCATCATTTGTTAACGGTGACAGGCTGTTACATGACGGCGAATTTATCATACATCGGGGAAATTAGAATTAGAGCTTTTATATAGAAATATACTTAGAGTTGAGCTCGTCATACTGTGGCTTGAGCAGAATATTGTAAGTTTAAAGTTATGAGTATTTAATATGTATTTGCAGATTTACCCTATTTCCTGAATAGCATTTATCCCAAAATGTGATGTTAAGACACTCTGTTCTCCAGTTTTAAGAAAAGAAATTAAAATTATTTAAACGTAATTATTCTCACTAGTATCCCCGTTGACGCGTTAATAACGCGTTGTCTTTAGTAACGTATATGTCACATTATATAAACATGGATGTCAAACCATGGTAGTGTGTGTAACATTTATTTTATTAATTTAATATACTGCGTAATTCGTAATTCCTGAAAAGGGATCCAAAGTTTTTGCTTCACGTATCTATAGATATGTGGGGATAGAACCTATAACCAACTATGATTACAGTACACTGTCTCAATGCAATACGATGGCTCTTTTACAATTTAATAAAATGTTTTTAAAAATCCTCCTTAGTAGCACAGTAGTATTTCGAAGAAGATTATTTTGTTAAAGGTATACATTTCACTTCATAAATATACGTATATTTGTTTCAGGATCTGAGAAAAAACAAAGTGAACCTAAATAATAAAATATTTATTATTAATATGAGATAAATATCAATATATGTGATTGTATAATTTGCGTTATATATATGAATACCAACTTTTGGTAGCTTTTGTTTTATTAGTACTGAAATCTATTCGACTATACGCTTTAACTATATGCAAGAAACGTTTATTTAGAATGATATCATAGAATTTCAATATGTTTCAACAAACAAACAGCCAGAATTCAAAATTTGTGTGTTATTTGAAACGAAATAAGCGAAGACGTCGTAACGCAGGAGGCCCCCGTAGCGCAGTGGGACAGTGGTAAACTGTAAATGCGATTGATTGTCGGTTCTACTCCCACTCGGGGTAATGATTACATTTAAATTATTTTCATTTTTTCGCTCTCGTAAGACAAAAAACAACGTTGAGTTCCATCACCCATTATGCAATGTCTCGACTTCAGGTGGGAATCGAAAGTATTTTTACACTAAATTCTCTCTGACTTTCCCGTTATGAGGGAAAAGCGAATTCAAGAATTTGTCTCTTAGCGTTCTCCTATGGTCCCCGAGGAGCCCACATGCCAAATTTCAGATTTATATGGCCAGTAGTTTCGCCTGTAAATTGTCTGTCGGTCACTCAGTCACGCAAGCAATTTAAGCGCATAGATTAATATCACACCTATTACCACGTGATCAACATACACTTTGCTGAGGCAATGCTCTTCCTACGCCTCAATGGTAGACTCTACTAGGGTTTAGTAGGGTACTTTAAAATTAATTACATTAGAACAGATCCCCTAAAGCCTAAATTTGGGTTGCAAGATCTAGACAGTGCTCCGAGCTCCTCTCTCTGCAACGTAATGGGTATCCACACAATGAATCCATATAATGCTAAGAAGTATCTATCCATTTATTTCAAACACCTTACTTTCATCTCCTGCATTTTGCGAAGAAGTCCATTTTCTTTATCTATACTCGTATTACTTCTAGAGTCTAGTAATATATGATATATAACACTATATACCTATCGTTCTTCACTTTTTTCATATAAAAACATATATGGGTGTAGATTATAAAGTATTATTTATTAAAATAAACAGTGTTCTTAACACAATATGATATGAGAAATAAGAGGAACCAACTATCAAGCAAAATGAGCTAAAATTTTTATTATTTCATCATAAAATATCAAAATTATTTCAAAATTAATATTTTATATGAAAAATCTTAAATTTTCAATATAATTCCACAACTAGAAACTGCCATACCTCAACACAACCCTTCATATAAATGGCGTATCCGTCTGGTATTTGAAGCTGTCGTAAACGTTATTGTTATAATTCCTCCTTCGACATACGAGATTAAACTCAGATAAGTTGTAGCTCATAACTTTAGGAATGCATAAATTTTATGTTTCATAAACGAAATATTAGCCATGAGGTTATTCGTGATTGTTGTGGGTTCAAATCAGAGTTAGGGAAGTCTTTATTTTTAATTTTTACTTAAGATAAGAAAACTTATTAGGAAATATATAGGTATGTAAAAACTCTTACGTAGCGAGAATTCGCGCATTTTATCCAAATTTGTTATTAATAAAAATTTCAACAGAACCTGACTGCAAATAAAATGCACTAAAAAGTAATCTTATTACGGATAACTCAAAAACGAGTAGCGTCAGATTTTAACTAAATTTAAGTGGGACCACACCAAAAAAACTAGCTATTATATTAAAAAGTTATGCAGTAACTTTTTACTCGGTGTTTCACTTAAAAAAATACAATTAATCAGAATATAATAGATAAATAAATTATTAAAGAAGCCTTCGTAAGCCCGATGAGTTGTGGGTTCGATTACCATTTGGGGAATGGTTATATTTAATATTATTTTCATTTCTTCGCTCTGGTTTGATCAAGGCGCGGCGTTGAGTTTAACGCGGCGTTTTTTTAGTTTCACGCTGTATCCCGCATACAGTAGGGTAGGCAGAGAAGAACCTAGTGTTAAGACACTCCGTTCTCTTTCAACAATTTCGTTCCCCACTTTCCGCCGGATAAGGCATTGCGTGCTGAGTGGCGGAACTCAACGCCGTGCTTTGCCTTGTTAACCTTGTTTCAATATTTTAACCTTAGATTTGATGATATAAAACCAATAAGAACATAAACTATATTCAATCAAATACTTTTTATACAATACAAAAAAAACAACTAAAAACTATAAAAGGGGACAAAGAAAAAAGTTCACACAAATTTACCTTTCAACCTTCGTAAATGAAGTTCCAAGTAAGGGATTTTATTGAAACCGAACGTTTTGATTCATTGCAAATAAACGAGGAGCATTAGTAAATTAATTCTAGTACTTTGTCGATTTTTACAATTATATAGTATTTGTT
This sequence comes from Philaethria dido, assembly GCA_033558755.1. NCBI lineage: Eukaryota > Metazoa > Arthropoda > Insecta > Lepidoptera > Nymphalidae > Philaethria > Philaethria dido. The sequence goes on from JAKGSA010000641.1 coordinate 187,324, forward strand.
ATTTAAAGGAAAATAATGATTCTTAGAAGCATCAATTGTAAAAAATATCAAAATCTATATATAAATACGTGAAGCAAAAACTTTGGACCCCTTTTTACGAAAATTACGCGAACGGAGGAGCATGAAACTTGTCACAATTATAGTTTATATAGAGAAGGAGTGCAGAAAGTAAACATTTTTTTAAAATAATGCATAAAAAGTATACAAAATTAATGTTACACACACTACCATGGTTTGATATCCATGTTTATATAAAGTGACATATACATTGCTAAAGACAATGCGTTGTTAACGCGTCAACGGGGACACTAGTATATGTAAATATAATAAGTAAAAGTTAGGTATCGTTGCGCAGTGGGATAGCGTCTGATTGAAACGTGTTTGGTTGTGGGTTTTTAATTATCTTTATTTCTCCACTTTGACAAATGGCGGCGTTGAGTTTCGCCACTCAATAGACAATATATGAAATTTGAGCAGAAAGCAGTGTGTCTGCTATGCGGGATAAAGCGTGAAGCGGAAAAAGAAAAAAAAAAGGTTATTTTGAAATCAATTTATTATTGTAATATCTAGATCTGACGTTCTGTTTATTATAAAAAATACAAACAGTTGCCAAACAACAACGAAACACCCAGAAGTCATAATTCACACTACATTGAAGCCATTTATTTCCCTAATCCGGCATAAAGTAAATCTCGACACTCTTGTACCAAAACTTGTTGTGTTTGGTGACTTTTTATAATAATTCTTCAGACACGTGGTCAGTAACTTTTGTTAACTTATACCGACTTTAAAAAAAAAAGGTTTTCAATTTGACTGTATTTTTTTTGTGTCATTGCAACTTACTGTATGAGCCAATTTTGACATGATAGTTAAGATCTGACAAGTAGTTTTTGAGATCGTAATCCGTAATGATTTTACTTTTTAAGGCAATTTATTTGAAGTCAGTTGTTTATTTTTGTTAAAATTTTAATTATTTTATATCTAAACTTTTTAACAAGGCAAAGCGCGGCGTTGAGTTCCGCCAATCAAATAAAGTGGGGAACGGAAAAGTTAAAAGAGATCGGGGTGTCTCAACATTAGGTTCTCAAGTTCCCTCTGCCTGCTACGTGCGGGATACAGCGTGAAACTAAAAACAAATATAATTTAATATTTTACAACAAAACTCGGTTAATAAGTGGCTATAAAACATTGTAAACAAGTAGACGTTAAAGGGTGGAGTTGAAGAAAAATAATGTAATAAAGTCGTGGCTCGATCGGCTTGCGTCAGTTGTGTCGAACGGGCAGAGTAATGGCCGTACTGCCCGGCTATGCGGAACATTACATTTGTTATTTGAAATGGATGTGGTATTAGTTTTTGGCTAATTTTATTAGGTTTATTAAATATTTATAATAATTAATATTTAATAGGCATATTAATTTCCTCGCTCTGGTAGCAAGGCAAAGCGCAGAATTGAGTATACGCAATGCCTCAATTCAGCGGAAGCGGGGAACGGATCATAAGAGAATTGAGTGTCTTAACGCTAGGTTCACAAGTTCCCTCTACCCACCGTTATATATGCGGGATACAGCGTGAAGTTAAAAAAAATAATGTTGGAAAATAGCTGTCATCCCAGGTCTCGCTTGTTTGGTCAATGGAAATTAACAATAACTTCATCTTACATGAGTGTGGTGTTATATGCATCGAATATAGATGTTCTCGTGAGAGTTGTTTTACTACTGTAAAAGTAGCCTATGTCACTCTCTATTTAGTATATTATTTCATAGTCATCAGAACTAAAGTTCTAAATTTTAATTTCAACCGGATGCTGGAAAAAGGATCATGTTTAGCTTGCAAGATTGGACCCGCACTTATTAGCATGGAAAGTTAACTAAAAGCTTGTAATATCGAATTAAAAGTATTCTGCTTTAATCCCTTAGACACATCGATTACAAACAAGATTAAAATAGAATTCACGTACGCGATGCAATTTATCTGCGAAGTAAGAAGATTTTATGAAGTTCTTATTTTATTAGAATAGTAAATAGTTAATATATCCTTAAAAAAACATTTGATGGCATATTCATCAACCTATATACGAGTAAACTCCGACTGGGCCAAAAAACCTTCAGTGCACACTCAGTTTAATGAGAAAAAAATGCCACATCCATACTGCCTCTAATAGATTTTCCACTAAAGCTAAGCAGCAAAGCCACCGAAGCGACCGCCATCCACGTCAGACATTCGTCGTATCCGCACAATATTTACTCACCGACTTTTCTAAACAAAGGATTCCTATAAAGCCTTTAATAAAGAAGCCAGACAACGGAAAAATATTTCTAATAAATTTACCCCATACAATATTCCCCTATACTCTATAGTGCTCGGGTTCGAGCTACTAGTACATGTTATTGCAAACTAAAGATGCAGTAAATAATGACATGAAGGCTGATTTTTGTACTGTATTAACGGAAAGTGGTTTTGTAGTTTTTTTTACTTCGAAAAGTGAACTTCACGATTTTTCCTGCGTAGGATAGCATAGGCAGAGAGAATGTAGTGACTCCTCTTAGACGCTCTCCGCCCGAATTTGAGAATGCGTATTGAGTAGCGAAACTCAACGCCGCGCCTTGTGTTAACCATAGAGGGGAAATGTATAAACATTAATATAATCCGGAGCACATATGAGAAGTTAATGACTGTGGACGCGGTGAAAAAACTATGCAGGGACTATAGCGTTTGACGCTCCGTTCTTACTGACTACCGCGCTAGGGTTAGGCATGAAGCTATATATAGCTATATATAATGTCCCCAAATGGGAATCAAACCCACAACCACTCTCGTTTACAGATAGACACAGTCCCACTGCGCTACGATAGCCTCAAATGTTTCTGTAATACTTTTATTTTCAAGATTTTTGAATCCAAAAGAGATATTAACTAATGGTAATTTCCATAGTTGCCTATTTTTTTTTGTGACAGTAAGATATTTGCAATTCAAACAGGCATATAACATTTGACGACGTGAAAAGACAATAAAACAAGATATATTTTAATATTTTAATGATTTTTTTGTTCTTTTTTTTTATTTAGGAAATTGTATCTGTAATGTAAGTCTATTTACTTATATGATTATTATTATTTTAGCTTCAAGATAAATCCCGCAAATAAAATATCTGCGATTAGTCCGGTTAATATAGTTTCATTTGACATGTGTAATAACCGCGAAAATCAAAGAGAAAAAAGAGCTCATTATTTATAATCTGTAATTAAAAAACATATATTTTAATCATAATAAAATGACATTGAAACTTTGTAACAATTTTTTTTTTTTTTTTTTATGGATCACCGATGGCAAACGAGCAGAAGGACCACCTGATGGTAAGTGGTTACCTTCGCCCATGAACATCTACACCACCAGAGATGTTGTAGATGCGTTGCCAACCTAGAGGATAGAGACGGAAGGGGAGAATAATGTAGTAGTCCGCTATCGGAACCACCACATTTTTGGGAAAGAATGAGTGGGAAAGGGGAAAACCTGGCTTACATGCCATCGAACCGGAACACATCACAAGATATTTGGCGGTTCGTCTTTGACATGATAGTGGTCGCGAGCCAGACGGAGGACGAACCTCCTACCACCAAACAAATTCAAAAATTAGACGAAATCGATATCAATTCGGTGTCCTTCAGAGCTTTGCTGGCATTAAGTTTGATTTCTTTTGAATAAACTTCCCTCAGGGCTACTCCTCGTCCTAAATAAACTTACAACTCAATAAAGTGGGCATATTTTGGCTAGTTCGTTAGTTCACTAACTTTTGTAATTCCATATTTCTTATTGTAAGGGAAAGGCTAATAAGAAGTACTACAATATTGTGTTATTTTTATCTTTTATAAATAAATTTAACGTCTGTCGTGGCGCAGAGGCACAAGCGTGCGACTGTAAACACGACAGGTTGTGGGTTCGATTCTCACTCCAGGAAATGTTAGTATTTTCATTTCCTGGATTTGCAAAGCGCGGCGTTGAGTTCCGTTCTCAACACGCAGTGCCTCAATCCGGCGGAAAGTGGTGAACGGAATTGTTGAAAGGGAATGGAGTGTCTTAACACTAGGTTCTCTGGCTCCCTCTGCCTACCCTGCTATATGCGGGATACAGCGTGAAGCTAAAAAAAAAGCAATATTATTGTAGTAATTATAGTCTATGTGCCAATCTGGTATATAAGCCATGATATTATAAAGTTTCATCTAAATCCGTTCAGTAGTTTTAGCGTGAAACAGTACCAAAAATACATATATCGCAACTCACTCATTAATAATATTGCAGGGCCTTATACTATGTAGCATTACTTAATATTCAAAGAAATTTTAAGGAGTAACGTATAAAAAACTAAGCTCAACGTGACATGATTGTTAACTTCAAATAGCTAATAAAGTAGTGTTAAATTAGATCGTAAATGTCTGAATATTTATTATGGGAATCCACTTCTATTGAGTCTCTATGTACCTATTTGTATTATCTTTTATTCTTTAGAAATTCTTTGTATTCGTGTGTTGATTAAATTAAGGCTTTTATAAATTGTAGATTTTGTGCTATTATGATGTATAAGCTATATCATTTGGAAAGTTCTATTTAAATCTGTTTAGTAGCAAGGTTGAAGAAGAACGTGATCAGGTGGTTTGGGCACGTCGAGAGGATGAGTGATGAAAGAATGGTGAGAAAGATATATGAAGCAAAGGTGAGCGGTAAGAGAGGTAGGGGGAGACCTCGGTTGTCCTTCGGGAACACAGTAACAATGATACTGGAGGAAGGTCACGTAAAACGCATGAGCCCTCGGAGGGCATGCAGGAAGAGGTTAATGACTGTGGACGAGGCGAAAGAGGTATGCAGGGACCGTAGCGTTTGGCGCTCCGGAACTCTGACTACCCCGCTAGGGATATAACGTAAAGTATTTGTGTGAAAGAGTAACAAACATCCATTCTCATCAACTTTTGCATTTAATAATATTTTTTTTAGCTTCACGCTGTATCCCGCACATAGCAGGGTAAGCTAAGGGAACCAGAGAACCTAGTGTTAAGACACTTTTTTTAACATTTCCGTTCCCCACTGATTGATAGAATTTAATTATTGTAATATTAATAGGAATAATAGGATAAAATAAAATGTTATAACGCTTTTATTACTGACCTGTCTGTATCTGTCCAAATATCTATCTTTTTATCTTACATTGAAAACAAATATATATTTTTAAATTATTCTTTTTTTTATCGGACGGCAGAAAATGACGAGAGTACTCTTCATTTTCTGTAGTCCGAAAACCTTGAAAATTTGCACATGCGTCCGAATCCAATGACAATACAATATTTATTGTACTAGAATAAGATCGAATAGGAAATCATATTGACATACCTAGAAAAGAGGTTGTAGCTGTAATCAAAGTTTTTAATATTTAATCAACTTACAAATAAGTTATTGAATATAAATAACTTCTACTTGTAGAAGTAAGCTTTCTTGAAACTAAATATCTATATTTTACTGTGTATTTTAATATAGAGATAAACCTTAAAAGTGTAAGTATAAGTATGCCATATATTTATAGCCTTTACATTATTGTTAAAAGCCATCGTTACGTATGGCACAGGGTCTCACTGTAAACGCGATTAGTTGTGGGTTCGATTTCCATCCGGAGAAATGATTCTATTTAAATTACTTTCACTTCAGTGGGAAGATAAACCGCGGCGTTGAGTTCCGCCACTGAACATAATCAATGTAAGTTTAGGCGGATAGTAGAAAACAGAGTATCTTGACTCTAGGCTCTTTCTGCCTACCCTGCTATAATAAGCGTGATATTATAAGAGAATATAAATTTCTTTTGTACTAGTGTTCCCGTAAATGCGTTAATAACGCATTGCCTAGTGACGTGTATGTCACTTTGTATAAACATGGATGTCAAACCATGGTAGTGCGTGTAACATTTATTTTATTAATTTAATGTCCTTTTTATGCATTCATTTAAAAACATATTATCTTTCAGCACTCCTTCGTAATATAAACAATAAGTGTGCCAAGTTTCATGCTCCTCCGTCTGCGTAGTTTTCGTAAAAGGGGATCCAAAGTTTTTGCTTCACCTATTTATATATAGATATGTAATTATTTTATATAAAACAATTATATGAAAAATCCTTTAATAGTCATACAATAAAAGCCATTATAAAAGGAAACAAGTGAATAAAATTTAAATGAAACGTTCTAAAAATGAAAAGCTTTATAGGATTTTAAGTTGTAATATATATGTAGTAACATTTTTACATGCTCGTATGTAGGTAATAGGTTAGGGAAGTGGGTTTATGAATGCGAAGGCACTTTAATATAAAATATTAAGCGTTTTGAATAGTTTACGTCCTAATTTTGTTTGTTACACTACGTAACGTAGCGTTGTTAATGTGGAAGCACAGCGTGCCACACTGTGAGCACCCGACAACAGGTTGTGAGTTCGATTCCACTCCAGAAAATGGTTTTGTAACAAGAACGGAAGTATTTGAGAATGGAGTGTCAACACTAGGTTCTCTGGTTCCACTGCCTACCCCGCTATATTTTTTTTTTTTTTTTTTTAATGGATAACGGATGGCAGAGCAGGCAAAGGACCACCTGATGGTAAAAGTGGCTACCTTTGCCATGACCATCTATAACACCAGAGATGTTCTAGATGCGTTGCCAACCTAGAAGGATACAGATAGAAGGGAGGACAATGCAGTAGTCCGCTATCGGAACTACCAGATTTTTGGGGAAGGATAGGTGGGAAAAGAGGAAAGCCTAGCTTGTGCCATCGAACCCGGAACACATCATAAGATATTTGGCGGTTCGTCTTTGACATGATAATAGTGGTCGCGAGCCAGACGGAGGACGAACCTCCTACCTGCAAACAAAAAAACCGCTATATGCGGGATACAGCGTGAAGTTAAAAAAAAAAATTGTCACACTCCGTTTACACCAACTAATATCGTGGTGGTATGTAGTTCGATAGTTTAAAGGATGGTACTTGAAGGTTTAATAATTAGACTGATATAAATTTATTGTTATTTCAAAAATTTCAATAGTTTTTTCCATTTTGTGACTTACAGAAGATCCGCTTTGTTTTGTTTTGTTTGAGTTACTAAATGAATAACAGATAACGTACAGGCAAAACTACTGGTCATAGAAAGTTAAAAATATTTTCTCGGACGACAATCAAACCTACAGCCAATGCCAAAAATATATTTACAAATATTTAATAAATTGTATTTAAACATTGACTTATTAACCTATTCACGCCTGGTACGGATATAAACGTTAAGTCAATCGTATCAATTTCGAAAGGCTGTAATCGATGCCATTTCATCTAAAAATTAACGTATAAATTTGGTTGCACTTATATTTCCTTTCTTTTTTCACATTTAGCGTATATTTATATGTCACTTTTTTCTTTTTTTTTTGATTAGCATATTTGTAAATTCATTTATTTTTTGTCACTCATTCAAGCTCACTGTGTTAATGTAATGTATTTGTAGTTTTATTTCACCTAGGTTAACAATAATTAATCTAGTAACAAGTGGATAATGTAGCTAGTGGTATAATAAGCGTTATTTAAGTAGTTATTAATGTGTATAAGATACATTGTACCACTGTTTTTTGTCCCAAAATAAAATAAAATAAAATAAAGTCTATTAGAAATAGAAAAAAAAAAACAATATTTTACAATGTTCTTTTAAATTTCTTTAGATTGTTTAATGATAGCAGTTAAATATATTACTTGAACTAAACGGGTTAAGTGCTTAGTTTAGTGGCCGTAAAGTTGAAGATAACGATTAACAGTGAACTAATACGTTGATAGTTATAAGAGGAGAGTGGGAGGAAATTGCTGGTGATGGAAATTTAGGGCTACATGGTACAGATTGACGTCAAGATATCAGTTATGGTGCAGAGGCACAAGGATCGTGGGTACGATTCCCGCTTCAGGAAATAAAAATATTATTTATAATACTTAACATCTAATATTTTCATTTTCTCACTATGGTTATAAGGCAAAGCCGGCGTTGAACTTCGCCACTCAACACATAATGCTTCAATTCGGCGGAAAGTGTGGAACGGAAATTTCAAGAGGCTGGAGTGTCTTAACAGTAAGTTCTCAGGTTCCCTCTGCCTGCCCTGCTATGTGCGGGATACAGCGTGAAGCTAAAAAAATAAGTGTTTAAGTAAAAAGATACCAAAGGATTGAGGCTATTGTGGCGTAGTGGAACAGATTTTGACTGTAAATGCATTTAGTTGTGGGTTCGATCTCCAGTAGGGGGAATTATTATATTCAAAATAGCTTTGCAAAGCGCGGCGTTGAGTTCCGCCACTCAACACGCAATGCCTCAATTTGGCGGGAAGTGGGGAACGGAAATGTTGAAAGAGAATGGAGTGTCTTAACACTAGGTTCTCTGGTTCCCTCTGCCTACCCCGCTATATGCGGGATACAGCGTGAAGTTAAAAAAAAAATAGCTTTTTATCTCCTCTCTGGTAAAATCATGCGAGGCGTTGAATCTCGCCATTTGACATGTAAGATATTGCATGTTATATAGTGAAATTCAGACATTGAACTCTAGTGGAAAGTGGAGGTCGGAGTATCTGGTTGAAAGATGCGGCGTTGAATTCCGCCACTTGACACACAATGATAGTATTTTTACATTTAGAAAAAATATTAAATTTCTCAATATAGCTCTTAAGGAGTGAATGTAATTGTAAATATTTAATTAGATATGTGAGATATAGAATACCAATGAGAACAAAGTTTCAAGTATGTTCTGTTAGCGCTTAATCAAGGATTGTATCTACAATTCTACAAATAAATCTTGAATGTATTCTCTCTCTTGAGGAATACCGTAGATGTAATAGATAATTGTTTATATATAATATTTCATTTAGTACTAAAAATATATACCTTTTGACTGAGATGCCATTGTGACGCAATAGCGCAGTATCTGATTGTCAACGCCATGGTTTTGGGTTCAAACTCCACTTCGCAGAATGATTATATTTAAATAGTCTTCATTTTCCGTTCTTGTAGGACGAAGCGTAGCGTTGAATTTCACCATTTAACATGCAATGTATTTCATTCTGACAGAAAGTGCCGAACGGAGTGTCTTGACACTCAATTCTCTCTGCGTACACTGAGTTTCAAATAAAATAAGTAAAAATACTTTAAAAATCTATTAAATTCACTAATCCTCCTTTTAGCTGCTTTACCTGATCGACCCGACTAAAGGTACAGATTTTTATATCAAAAGTATTTTTGTATCCGTATAATTTATTAATCTTCATAAAAGCAGTGAGTAAGCGCTATGACACTCCAATGAAAATAATTTTCAGCTAATTATTGCAAATTTTCGCGCATGGGATTCACACCCACTATCATCGCGTTCATTGGCAGACACTGCCACGATGGTATCATACCATCAAAAATATGATAACCCATTAAATACTATTTATATACTAGAAATGGGACAAAATAACCATAAAAATCTTGAAAATATTGTATTACAGTCATACATATCTAGAAAATAGTAGCATAAAGACATTACGCACGTATCAAGAAACAGAACGGCAATGTTGTTAACAAATCGTTCCCTGCCATTAAGTCATGTATTGAATTATTCATGGCGGCTTCGATAAACGCAAATATTTTACCATTTAGGCTTTCTTTAGACCAATTCTTTATATAGTATGTGTATTTATAAACGATCCCATTGGAGCGCAGCTGGAAAACGTCTGAGTGTAAGGGCGAATGGTTACCAGTTCGATTCCTGCAATCCAATCAATTTAATTTTCCCCCTATGGTATGACAAACCGTGGTAATTAATATCTGCCACTTGACACGCAACGCCTGTCGTGGCGCAGAGTCACAAGCGTGCGACTGTAAACGTGATGGGTTGTGGGTTCGATTCCCACTCCAGGAGATGGAATTTTTAATTTCCTGGGTTTGGTAACATGGCAACGCGGCGTTGAGTTCTGCCACTCAGCACGCAATATCTCAATTCGGCGGAAAGTGGGGAACGGAGTGTCTTAACACTTGGTTCCCTCTGCCTACCCTGTTATATGCGGGATGCAGCGTGAAGCTATGTATGTATGTTGACACGCATGGTATCGTAATTGGTGGGAAAGCGGCGTATTGTCTTAACACTATATTGTCTCTCACGATTGTGTTAGGCGGAATAATGTTTCTTTTTTCTTTTTGTTCTATAACTTCACGCTGTACCCGTACGTGGCAGGCTAGGCAGAGGGAACCAGAGAACCTAGTGTTAAGACACTCTGTTCTCTTTTTACACTTTCGTTCCCCATTTTCCGTCGAATTCGAGGCCAGAGATGAAAATACAAAATATTTTTTAATATTTTCATTTCCTGCAGTGGGAATGGAACCCACAACTCGGTTACACACTCATGCCTTTGCGCCACGACAGGCCACTAATGTTTGAAACTGCTTTTTTCATTTTTTAACCGATTTTAAAGGAGGAGCTTATTAATCCCATTGTTTTTTTATATATGTTACGGCTTAACTTTTAAGTCGGTCAATCAATTTTGATGATTTTTTTTAATGATAATTAGTGCTTCTATTATGGTTGAATTTAAATTCAGTTAAGATCTCTGCGCCTGTCGTGGCGCAGAGGCACAAGCGTGCGATTGTAAACGCGACAGGTTGTGGGTTCGATTCCCACCACAGGAAATGTAAAATTTAGTATTTTCATTTCCTGGGTTTGGTTAGGCTCTCTCTGACTACCGTACTTTGCGTTATAAAGCGTGTAGCTGCATTTTTAATTTAAAATTTATATCTTATAATAGAAAAAAAGATGCTTTTGGAAACAAGATAATATGTATAATTAACAATCATTTCCTCGCTCTGGTAACAAGGCAAAGCGCGGCGTTGAGTTCCGCCATTCAACACGCAATGCCTCAATTAACACTAGAACACTAGGTTCTCTGGTTCCCTCTGCCTACCCCGCTACATGCGGGATACAGCGTATACAAGTTGCAAAAAAAAAATCTGATGAGTACTTTTTGTATTGTTCGTAGTAATCGTCTTCTTTTGTGCATTTTCTTGAAGTCAGTTATTAATATTTTATTAAAAATCTTAATTATTAATCTCCACCATTGTTTCAGTGAGAGCGTCCTTACACAAAAACATATTGAGTAAACAGATGATGTCTGGTTAGATAGCTGATAGGCCAGTGGCCGCCCCGTTTTTATTGAAATCGGAATTCCTTTATAGACAGACGCCTTTTTGGATTTTCCTCGGGAATAACTTGGAATGTAATCGATAACGCTAAAGTTAGCTGAATGTTCTTACTGATAAGAGCTCTCGTGTTCTATTGTGTATGTGGCCTTTACGTACGTTTATATGATCATTGCTTTATATTTATTTGAGAAGTTATTTAGATATGCTGAAAGGGTTTTGCTATATGTTATTGGGTTCGATTCCCACTTAGGGGACTTATTATACCTATATAAATTAATTTTAGTACAAAGACACACTGTCTCGAATTCAGGTGAAAAACGATGAACGGAGCTTGACACTAGGTTTTCTTTGACTGAAATGTACCACATTGTTTATGTCATATTAAGTATGTTACGCCTATGGATTTCATTTTGGAAAATGCTTATTATTTAAAATATAATTTAAAAAATTACAAGAATGATGTAAAAACTTACTACTTAATAAACACAAGGTGGACTGATGATCTGGTCAAATTCGCCGGAAGCCGCTCCATGTGGTAAGTGCAGGACCGATTGTCTTAGAAGTCCTTGGAAGAGGCCTATATGCAACAGTAGGCGCGCGCTGCTGGCAAGGGACGCCCTTGCGCCTGTCGGCATCCTCTCGAGCAGCCATTTAGTGCTTGCATTTTGCAGGGACTGAGCACCCTCTTCCCTCACCCCCTGTATATATATGTAAAGACCAATAGGGTCAACAGCATTTCTATCCGTTCGAATAAAACAAAAAAAGCACTGCTGAAGCGACGACGATAAAGGAATTTCGCTTTTATGACGGTTTAATTAAATATGAATAATACCTGACCTGCAATTTATATAATATAATATATATTTAAATCTTCATAGTCGCCTAAAAAAAAATATTAAAATGAGACCCAGTCTACGTTTCGTCTTACCAGAGCGGAGAACTGATAATAATTTAAATAGTCCAGAATATACCTTTTACATAAATAAAAAAATGAATATCGACATCGAATCCACTACCTCCTTATTATGAGTACATTAGTATAAGGAAAATAGTGGTACACTTAAATAATTTCAAGAATAATATGACAAATGTATGTAATTTCGCAATAATCGTTATTTTTGAGCAGTTCACTTTACAAGAAATATTTTTATGGGCACTTTATTAAATTTATGCCCGATGATTACGAGTGGACTTGCTCTTCTTATCATATATTAAATGAAGGTGACTCAGAGAATATATATATACTTACTTTTGATAGTTTAAAGTGTTAATCATACACTTAGGAAACGAAAAAAATTATGTTGCTTATATATATAGGGATTTTTTCTCAATTAATTGAGTTAACTAGTAGCTATTGACGTGTAAATTATAGGTTGCCATAGCAACATGTTAACATGTTACTTTATAGAAGAGTCAAACATGTAGTGTGGGTAATATTTATTTTATTAGTTTAATGTTTTTTTAGTTTTTTTTTTTTAACTTCACGCTGTATCCCGCATATAGCGGGGTAGGCAGAGGGAACCTGAGAACCTAGTGTTAAGACACTTCATTCTCTTTCAACATTTGCGTTCCCTACTTTCCGCCAAATTGAGACATTGCGTGTTGAGTGACGGAACTCAACGCCGCGCTTTGCCTTGTTACCAAACCCAAGAAAAGAAAATACTAAATTTTACATTTCCGGGAGTGGGAACCGAACCCACAACCGTTAACACAACGTTAACACAAAATGTTTACAGTCGCACGCTTGTGCCTCTGCGCCACGACAGGCGTTTAATGTATTTCTGATATATTATTATAAAAAAACATAGATTTTCTGCACTTCACTATGTACCAGTGGCGAAGCGTCCCTACAAAACGGTTGCCACAGGCTTGTCTAGTTATTTAAAATACAAGTATGAGACCCAAAAAAAAAGGTCACCAGTAAGATATTGAGTATAAAACTGCAGAAAAAAGGGCTTTGAGAACAAAAAAGTTAGCACCAAAATTCGATATAGAAATCACAATAGAAAATACCTTCATATTCCATACCGGCTTCCCAGCTTCCCCTTAAATATACGTACAGACTTCCCTAAATATACATCGGCTTCTCTAAATTTACCGGCTTGCGTAACTAAAATTTTCACCCCTCGCCACTTTTTTTTTTTTTATGGAAAGGACAAGGCAAACGAGCGTTCGGGTCACCTGATGGTAAGTGATCCCCGCCGCCCACGGCCCCGTGTAACACCAGAGGAGCTACAGGTGCGTTGCCGGCCTTTGAGGTGGGAGTAGGCGCGCTTTTTGAAGGTACCCATTTCGTATCGACCTGGAAAAACTGCCGCAGGTAGGCCATTCCACAGTTGAGTGGCACGTGGAAGGAAATTCCTTCGAAACCGCACAGTACTGGAGTGCCACGCATCCAGGTGGTGTGGATGGTATTTAAGCTTAGCCTAGCTTAGCTTAGCTTAGCCACTGCAATGTACTCTTTATATGTATCTGATAATTTTCATACTATATTTTGATAAAAAAGAATCAAGAAGAAAGTTTTTCGAAGGTAAAACTTTGGATCCTTTTGTATGAAAACATAGTGAAGACTTATTAAGGATAATGATAAATACATTAACTATTTCATGAGATATAACTAATATACTCTAGAGAGTGGTGACGTGTCTTAAACAACCGGAAAATACGAGAACATGCAATACAAGAGATATATCAAAAAATAATAAAAATAGAATAAATTGGTAAAAGTATAAAGAAGATTTTTAATTATAGTAAAAATATAATTTGCTTCTCATAACCTGCAACTAACACCAGGTTTGAAATTCACTAGAATATTATAACTTATTATCATTCCAGTTTTGCATCTTAAAGATTACATAGAAAGAATGTTATATTATTTAAATTATTGTAATTTCCGTGCCCTAAAGCGAATTGTGGCACTGATTTTCGCCTCTCAGCATGTAAAGTCTTGAGACTTCTTTATTCTTCTTTCTTTCTTCTTTATTTTTCTTTACTTTCTTTACTAACTTCACGTTGTAACCCGCATATAGCAGGGTAGGCAGAGGGAACCAGAGAACCTAGTGTTAAGACACTCCATTCTCTTTCAACAATTTACTTTCTTTACTCTCAGTCCGAAATTGATTTCGAGTTGAGAGTAAAGAACGAAGTGCCTTAACACTAGGTTTTCTCCGACTACTCTGTTACGTCATTATTAGCAAGTGCATAATTTTATTAAATGATATTTCCCTTACTTTTCATACAATTAAATAAAACTATATACAATGATAATATTTATATAGCTTATATGGAATTTTTCATGTCCTGGGTTTGGTAATAAGGCAAAGCGCGGCGTTAAGTTCCGCTACTCAGCACGCAATGCCTCAATTCAGCGGTAAGTGGGCAACGGAGTGTCTTAACACTAGGTTTCCTCTGCCTATCCTGTTATATGCGGGATAAAGTGAAGCTATGTATGTATATATTATAGCTTATAAAAATAGCATTCTTCCATTTCACTATATATAGACCCTAAGAGTTCAAGGTCCGAACAGATCAGATGTCATCCATCATCCAGACAGACGGCTAAAAGGTTGCTATCAAAGGAAAACGATACGATACGGGTGATCTTATAAAACTCTTTAATGTTTCCCAATGATTCATCTCGTGGAAAGATGAAGTGATAATTTATTATTTATTATGTTTTTATGTAGGTTAGACGCTATGGTAGAGGAGTTGGGAATGTGATGTGTGGGGTTGTGGGTTCGATTCGTGTGTGGTGTAAATATCTGTGCATGATGTATGTACTAATATGAGAAGCTAATAATATTTTTAATAATATTGGATTGGAAATATATTTAGTTGTTTAATTATTGCGCTTCGAAAGTGCCAATTGAGCACAAATCATTTCGTCACGTTGTATGGAAGGAAATATATTAGATTACAATGTGTTTGACATCTACTTTTGTATATAGTGACATCCGCAGTTCTTAAATTTCATTCTCTCTCTCTCTCCCTATTCGCATAATTTTCGTAAAAACGGGTGATGAACGGGAATTTTGTTTTTACAAAAAAATCTTTGATCATGTACAAGAATTCCAATTCAACGTAACGGGTATATTTTTGTTGTTAATATATAGAGAGATTTTTACAAATAACTGCTTCCTAAATTTAGGTTTAGTGGTTAGAGCGCTTAAACGGTTTCCAAGAGACGCTGGTTGACATCCCTCTACTTTAAATTTTTTCTACGTTTTTAAAAATATTTTAGGAACCTGTGTTTTTCACTTGTTTTTACGAAAGCTATGCGGATAAAGAAGAATGAATTTTAGGAAGTGAATAAAATGTATGTCACTTTATATAAAAGTGTATGTGTAGCATGTAGTAATGTGTGTAATATTTATTTAAACTAGAGGCCTCGGTGACGCGTTAGCAACGCGGTGTCACCATGGTAGTGTGTGTAACATTTATTTTATTAAGTTAATATAATTTTTATGCATTATTTATAAAAAAAATTGCATTATGCACTCCTTCTCTATATAAACTATGAGTGTGCCAAGTTTCATACTCCTCGGTCCGCGTAATTTTTGTAAAAAGGGGTACAAAGTTTTTGCTTCACGTATTTATATATAGATTATTTAGTTTATGTATTTCAAATACATTACGAAAAAAAAATATTTTCTGCACTCCTTCCTCACATAAAGTATAACTGTGTCGAGTTTTAGGTGACCAAAAGGGTTTAAAATAATTCCCTCACGGATTAAAATAATGATTGTCTTATCTCATCTTTTCTTATCAGCATCTTTTATTAGAAAAAATTTAAATTACTTTTAAAAGTAATGGAAGCGAAGAGCTCGTTTGTCATTAGATTGTGGTTTCAAGGGTTTTCGGGTTATTACGAATTTTTGTAGGTACTGAATATCATTATGTTGAAGTTTGAAATTAAAAGGAAAATGTATGTACCCTACACTAGATGTAGATATATGGAGAATGCCAGCGTGCCGCTATATTTGGGTTCATGACGAAATCGTGGGTTCAAACTTAATTTTTTTGTTTTTTTTTAAACACTGTTGTTAACTTTTTAAAATTTCTATTTAGTTGTCTCGCTATTCTTTTCCCAGTAATTCTATCCCAACTGTACAAAGTAAAACTCTGCTCAGCTTCCTTTCACTACGTAAGGAACCTATATGAAAAAAGCCAGTTTTTCGATGTGATGCCTGCCAATCAATTAGTGAGCAACAAAAGTTGTCTATATATTGATTGATATGGAAATAACGGAGAACGAAAAGTCTTGACACTACGTTCTCTCTGATTACCCTGCTTTGTTCGAAAAGCGAGAAGCTAATATTGTTAGAAGCGTCTCTAAGATCTAGACAAAACGTAACGTAACGCCACCCAATATGGGTATAAAAAAATGGAATATTTATGAAGAGAAGAGAACGGAATATTTAATACTAGACTTCAACGACGAGTACAATTTAACATCTAAAACAAGTAAAATCCTATCTATTGCTAATTTATTGTAGGGCAAAGTATATACTACATTAAATTTATATTTAGTCAGTGTCTTTTTGTAACTAATCCGTTTAATCTTGACATTTACGAGGGGATTTTATAGCAAGAAAATGAGATTTACCATACACCAGTTTATGCGTCTGTCGATGTTTACGCAACTGTTTTCGTGTTATAATTGTTTATTTAGTTCATCTACTCAAACTATTTATATATATTTAGGTTATATCTGTATTTGTTAAGTTGAAAGATTACACCAAGAACCACCAATCACTAGGTAACTCTATTGATGTCTAAAATAAAGGTTTTCTTAGTAAAAAGTGCGTTTCATTTATTGAAAAGTCAAAGTCAAAGTCAAGTCAAATAAATTTTATTTCAAAATAAAAGTTACAAGCTTCATTTTTGAATGTCAAATAATTTACCACCCAGTTCCACTAAATTTAATGCCTCGAACCTGGAAGAACCGGCTCGAAACTTTTTTTTTTTTTTTTTATGTTTGACGTAGTTTACAATTCTTTATTGGTGGCAATGATACCTTTAGAGTAGACTGGAGCAAAGCATTTCATTCCCAAGGTGTGTTATCATTTATAAAATCACTAATTAGGTAATAACCTTCACCACAAACGTCTTTTTACAATTTTTAAATTTGTAAAATGGAAAGTTCTCTCCGGACGTTTTCTGGGATCACATTAGCAAAAAATATATTAACAAAAATATATTTCAAATATGAACACACTTTAAATAATATGAACTGGTTATTATTTATAAATCATTAAAGTGGACATGGATGAGAGTGGCTTTGAATGTCTTTCCCCAGAAAATCAGCAATTTTGGAGTTATTTCTTTGTTTTATTAATAGTACGGAGTGGTAGTGCAAGTAATATTTATTCTATGAATTTATGTATATCTGATACATTGATTATAAGAAAACAGTAGATTTGAAATTTTCTACATGTGTTTCAATTTCTCTACTTATGTACCATATTTTTATATTATATTTTCTCCGTAATGCACAGTTTCCTAAAATGAATTCATGATTTTTTTCTTCACGCGTATTGATATAATGAATTTAATTACATACATAATGGTAATAAGCAAATAAGAACGTTATCCAAAGATTAGTTTCAGTTCCTGATTTCAAGCTTGGGTATTATATATAAATAAATGCAAAAATATATAATTTTGTGGTTATCGTGGCGCAGTGGAAATGTTTATCATACAATAGTTATGAGTTTGTTTCCCACTCAGGGAAAATTCAATGGTTATGAATTTATTTTCATTTCTCAGTCTTGTAGGACAAAAGCGGGCATTGAGTTCCGCCAATTCAACTTAATGGAAGCAATTTTATGCAGTTACATGTTTAGTTTCTGCCACACGGTATGGTGTCTTTAATAATTGTCTGGTAGGGTAACGAAAAGATGGCTGTCACTTAATTCTTTCGACATACCCAAAGCGTTGAGTTCCGCCCACTCTGAATTCGGCGGAAAGTGGGGGAACAGTGTGTCTTAACACTAGGTTCCCTCTTACTTCTATACTATATGCAGGATATAGCGTGAAGCTATGTATTTATGTATGTTTACCCCAAAACATGTGGGGAAAATCAAAAAAACAAAAAAAAATTGTTTTTGAGACGCACAATGGATAACTGCGTGATGCAGAAGATCGTGCAAAGTGGGAGTAGGTTGAGTAGGAAAACAGACCCTGGCTGGCAGGATAAATGCTAGGAGAAGAAGGAGGAAAGACGCACACCAGACGCAGTTTGACCACAATCCTATAATAACACACATTATGCAATTCCATCGATACATTATAAGTTACAAAACAAATAAATCACGTGTTCTTTCTCTTAAGCTTTTTAATCTTTTGGTAGGAGCGTAAATCAAGCGTGTGTGCGTCCAGTATATTATGTTTATGACCAATAATTCAATTAACTAATAATTCATCGTCAAGTAGAGTTTAGGCTGGCTTTAATCAATATTTATAATGAAAAGGTCAACAATAATATTATTTCTACATAATATTTATTGCTTTGCGGATGAAATGTAGGTTAATGGTGGAAATTGTTATTGTTTTTTTATATAATACTGGGGAACGGAATTGTTGAAAGAGAACGGAGTGTCTTCTTTAGGTTCTCTCTCAGAGTACCCTGCTGTGCGTGGATAAAGAGCAAAACTGCTTTTTCACTTCTTTTTCTACATAATATAGAAGTAAATTAGTCAAAAGTATATTCTTCAAAAGAATTATTATTAACGCGTCGCGTCGCAGAGGCACAAGCGTGCGACAATAAACGCGACAGGTTGAGCGTTCGATTCCCACTCTAGGAAATATAAAAGTTTATTATTATCATTTCCTGGGTTTGGTAATAAGGCAGAGCGCGGTGTTAAGTTCCGCCACTCAACACGCTATGCCTCAATTTGGTGGAAAGTAGGGAACGTAGTGTCTTAAGACATGGTTGTTGGTTCGATCGTCACCCGGGGAAATTCTTATTTAAATTATTTTTATATTTTCGCTCTGGTAAGGCAAAGTTAAGTCGGCGTTGAGTTCAGCCACTCAGCACGCAATGCCTAAAATTCAGCGGAAAGTGGGGAACGGAGTGTCTTAACACTAGGTTCCCTCTGCCTACCCTGCTATATGCGGGATACAGCGTGAAGCTAAAAAAATTCTGCAAATATATTGCATTGTTTTTCTTAAAATATTCTAAAATATTAGTAATCTACGCCTAACCGAAATTAGTTCAAACAAACAAAAACAAAGCATGGAGACGACTTTTATGTAATTTATGGCACGTGGTGATTTTTTATGTCTTTCTAACTGACTTGCGGCCCTAGTAAGCTTAACGAGATGAAATACAATGGAAGAAATTCCGTCATATTTAAGTTACTCGTATAGTATGATATATGTATGTATTATTTTTTTTTTTTGATGAGAAATATTTGACTATAAATTAAAAAAAATCATATATTTAGGCGTTACAAGAAAATACTTTTGTTTAAAGAAGCAAGAAATCTTTGTGCATACAAATATATATATATATATATATATATATATATATATATATATATATATATATATATATATATATATATATACTTTAACCCTCTTCTGCTATATAACTTATATGTATATTTATATATATATATATATATATAACTGCTGCTGCTATATATATATATAACCTTCTTAACCATATATATGTTGGGAATAATGACTAAGGGAGTATTATTATTTATATAGACTGATTCGATCTATTGACATATGATTTGATGGTTAGCCGGCTGGCATTACATTTGTCAGAACTATAGAATGACAATATAAAATATATCCGTCCAGTAGAGCAGAATACACATCTTGTTTGGATTTTTTTCGCCTGTGTCACTAAAGACACACTGACCATGGCGTCCAGAAGGTACTGATTATGTCGCTACTCACTCCCGAGACTCGGCTTCCACGTTTGCTCTATATATATATATATATATATATACATATATATATATATATACATATATATATATATTTATATAATATCCATAGAGATTCATGGGTATATTCAAAGAATTTATAAGTAACATATAAAATAATTTAAATGAATGCGTGTTTAATAATATTTATTTCGTTTTTTTATTACTCTGTTGAGCACATAGGATAATAAGAAAAATATTCAATATATTTAGAAACTTATAAACATTTTGAAACGTATGAGGCTTGAATTTTTAGTATACTATGTGCATGAATAACACTAAAAATATTGAATTATTTAATATGTATTTCTTCTTTCAAAAAAATAATATTATTTTTTCTGCACTTTTCTCCATGTACACTATGTTATACAAAGTTCATGCTTCTGTCCAAATAGTTTTTATGAAAGTGGCATCTCAATTTTTTCTGATATACATACACATGCACTGCAGCTTCACACTATTATCCGCATAAAGTTGGGTAGGCAGAGGGAACCTAATGTTAAGACACTGCGTTCCCCCCCACTTTCCGCCGAATTGAGGCATTGCGTGCTGAGTGGTGGAACTCAACGCCGCGTTTCCCTTTTACCAAACCCAGGAAATGAAATTTTTTGAGTCGGGAGAATCGAACCCACAACCTGTCGCGCTTACAGTCGCACGCTTGTGCTTCTGCGCCACGACGTTTAAACAGTTTCCGAAAAGTTTCAAAACGCATATAATAATTTATTTAATGCTTTATTTAAGAAGTAAAGTTATCAGGCTGTTTTCAACATCGCGCCACTCCAACCAAAGGATTTGTACGGGAAATGGGCAGTGTCAGTTAGTATTGGGAACGAAGAGGTATTTACACACTGTAAATATAAGGCAGACGTATTAAATATACGATTTATTTATATAGTATTGTGTATCCCTTTATGGGTGAAGGTCTTTGGCTTGGGTGTCAGATCGTCTGATGTTCTGTTGATTGTTGGTTTAAATTATGAAATAGTATATTTATTTTTAAATCGTTCTTTTCACTTAAGAAATATGAAGTAATTTGGGTTACATTTAATTTTTATTGTATCAGTTTTGGTTTAGAATTTGTAACTATGGCATATCAGGTGTCAGAGAAGCGTCCATATAACACGGTTCCCACCGGCTTATCTTTTATAAGCAAAAGGTTGACAAAAAATTATTGATGGATATTGCAAAAAAAATAAACAAGCTCTACAAATCTAAAACCACACAAAAAGAAAGGTCGGCTTAAATATATATACCGGCTACCACTTCAATCGTATATCGTATATCGACACCTTATTAAAGAATTTTTACCTCGTCATTGGTGCATATGATAATTAAGAGTATGAAGAAGATAGGCGGAGGTTACTTAAATCACAGCGCTTTTCTTTAAATATATCTATTTTAAAAATTGATAACATTTACATTTTTCATCTTTGCTTTATGCCCTTAGCGGGTAATCAGAGATAGTTCCGTGGCCCAGGCTAGTAGCGGTCGAACTCCGTGAGGAGACTTAAGTCCCATATAACTCGTCCGAGTCCTCAATGGTGGTACCCTTAAAGGTTTCCTCTGCAACAAAAGATGATTAGAGAGAACCTAGAAGTCAAGACACTCCGCTTTCCATTATAACATATAAAATATTCAGTTAGATTTGAATTCAAGATTTTCATTTCTTTATTTGAAAAGAGTTACATGATATATTGTAAAAAGAAGTTATACCAATAAATAAATATCAAATAAAGCAGTGATTACTCAAGTATCACTGGAACTTTTCATTTGTTATGTCATACGGACACAAGACGTAATACTGTGATTTAAAAAATTAAACTTATCTAATTAAAATAATGAATTTTCCAGAAAAAATGCTCTCAAAGTTTGGATATAAAATAATTTAGAAAAAAAAATACATATAAACTTATTAAATTTAGTAATTTTCGCTTATATTTTACTAGCTGGTAGCCGCGGCTTCGCGTGGTCAATGGCAGTCTATACTACATGTTTATAAGTGTCATCATATTTTTTTTTATGGACCGGATGGCAAAGCAAACAGAGGACCGCCCTGATATTGGTAGGATTACTAAGCCCATGAACATCACAACACAAGGATGTACTTAGATGCCGTTGCCAACCTAAGAGGATACAGATGGAAAGAGAGAATGATGTAGTGATCCCACTTCAATGGAACCACCATTTTGAGGAAAGGAGGGGTGGGGAAAGGAAAACCTGGCATGCAATCAGAACCCGGAATTACATCACCAGATATTTGGCAGTTCGTCTTTGACTGATAGTGGTCGCAGGCTGACGGAGGACGAACCTCCTACCACCAAAATGCGTTGCTTTTGACCCAGACTATCGTAGCAATAACAAATATTTTTAATAAAGATTCTCTAATATGTGTACAAAGTTTCATGATAATTGGCTGAGTAGCTTTAGCGTGAAAGCGTTACATACAAGCTTACATGCAAATTTATTATATTAAGTAGGGATAGTCAATAATTTTCGCTTATTTAGAGACAGTACAGGTTCACGTTTTATCCCGCAGGGTAGTCAGGGAGAACCTAGCGTCAAGATACTCCATTCTCTACTTTCTGTCCGAATTCGAGACATTGTGCTGATCAAGCGCGGCGTTGAGCTCCACCACTCAACATGCAATATCCTAAGGCAAGTAATTTTCACTTGATTAGAAACACTTTAATAGTGCTTTTGGTACATTTAACCTTGTTTGCAATTTTTCTATGCAAAAATAGAAGAATATATTTTTTGCTTTACGCTGTATTCCGCCTAGCAGAGTAGGCGGATTGAACCTAAGAACCTAGTATTATGGTTCTTTTTTTACATTTCCATTCCACATTTTCCGCCGAATTGAGGCATTGTGTGCTGAGTGGTGGAGCGAAATGCCTCGCTTTGCCTTGTTACCAGAGCAGGGGATATGAACATACTAAATATTATTTGATATTTTCATTTCCTGGAGTGGGAATCGATCCCATAACCTATCGCGTTTACATCGCACGCTTGTGCCTCTGCGAGACGTCATGCCTCTATATATTACAATACAAAAAGTTATAGTCAAGAATAAAGTAATACCCGTAACAATTCAACTCGTAACACGAATATGTTAAACATTCTATTCACGTGTTAGTCTAAGTTGTGATATTTGTCATTTCATAAAAAGTGAGATACTCTTACACGGTGTGTTGACTTTGTTTTGTAAATAGTATGTATGGAATTTGGTAAATTGGTTTATTTTCTTCGTAAATGTGAAACTATCGTCTGACTGCTATCGGTTGTGGGTTCGATTCGCAGTGGGGGAATTATTATATTTGTGTTAATGTGTTTTCGCTCTGGTAAGCAAAAGTGTGGAATAAAGTTTACCCACGTAACATGATATGTCTCGTATTGGAGTGGAAAGTGGAGAACGGAGTGACTGACATTTGCTTTTAGTTTAGCTACGACATTCATCGGGATATAATTTGTGTAAATATATAATATTATAAATTTTATACGTGTTGAAATTGAATAAGAAAAGGACTAGACCTATTTGTGTGAATACAGAAACATTCAATTTCCTTATTTTAACCAGCTTCACAGTATTACCCGCTTAGTAAGATAGGTAGGAAACTAAGTATTAAGACATTTCGTACTCTAGTCACTGTTCGAATTCGAGACATTGTACCCTGAGCGACGGATCTTAATACCGCAGTTTATCTAAATAGACAAAAAATGGAAATACTTGAATTATAATTTCTTCGAGTGGGAATGGAATCCACAACGACCGCTTTTACAGTCACTTGATGCTTCGCCATGAGGACCACAAATTTTAAAGAATGTTAAAAATATACTTATTCTCAAAGTACGATATTATATTATCAGTTTGACGAGAATTACTTGCGATAAGCAAAGCGAAATAAACGACTCGATATATTAAATCTTTGCCCATTTGCTTCGACAGATGTGACGCTGTTACATTTTGTATGACATCTTTTCAAAATTATCCCCGGATGTTTCGTTATTAAATAATATGTGAAATAACCATTGAGTTATAAGAAACCATGATATACAATTTTCGTTAATAAAATCAGCAATGGATTTTAAATATTGGTAAGAAGGATAAATTTCTAAAGAGATTGGTGCAGAATGTACGTAAAGTGTATGATATATCGCGTATTGTCAGCAAAGTTGTCGCTCGGTTTGACTTTACGGTCTTTATGTTTATTTTATTTTAGGTTAACTGAAATATTTTTTTGCATTTCAGTCTGAAAAGTGGATTTTTTTATTGTCTTGTGAAAGGGTTTAGCAGGACAAGCATAAAGAAGCTGCATTGGCGTGTAATGAAATAATTTAACTATTTTATATTGTTGTTCATTTGAAATAGAGATACATTTAATTTTGTATCCCGTAAAAGAAGGGGAGTTATGGGGGTTACAACTCCTAAAAAGTTTATTTTCGCGGTATCCAAAAGATACCTTTATCAAATTTAAACTAAATATTATTATTCATAAGCTAACTATAATATATTTAACTAGCTGTGCTCGCGACTTTGTCTAATTTTATTTATTTATATAATATGAATTCAGATTTTTTGCAATATGATGAACACTAAATAAGAAAGAAATTAATATTTAAGGAGCGCTTTTTTATTTCAATTCCTGAATTGACACGTACCAAAAAAAAATATTTAATAATTATTGAGTTACTGACTGACCACAAGAAGACTGATAAGGACAAAATAATTTTAGGCACGTCCCTTTAACTTTTAAAAACAAAAAAGATGGTATCATTAATAAGACGTTAAAAAAAGACGAAGAGGGACTTCAAATAAAATGGACTAAAAAGTAAAATTATTACGAATAACTCAAAAACTACTCGTCAGATCTTAAGCAAATGTAACTTTTAAATGACTACAGCAGAAGCACTAGCTATCATATAAAAAAGCATCATCAAAATTGTTTTACCCAGTAAGAAGTTATACACATAAAAAAATAAAACATTTGAATTGAGAACAAAGGCAGGACAAAGCGCGGCGTTGAGTTCCGCCACTCAAGACGCAATGCCTCAATTTGGCGGAAAGTGGGGAATGGAAATGTTGAAAGAGAATGGAGTGTCTTAACACAAGGTTCTCTGGTTCCCTCTGCCTACCCCGCTATATGCGGGATACAGCGTGAATTTAAAAAAGAAAAAAAATTGATAACCTCCATTTTTATATACTACAAAGTCGGTTGCAAAGTAAGTAAGTTATGCGTACAAAAATTATAGCACATATAGGTCCCCAAAAAATTGAAAAATAGTGAAATAGAGGCGAATATTCTGTACTCCTGTACAGAACACGAATATATTTACATAAATATTCAGAAATGAGGTCGCCAGCTTTTCTCAATGGAACCCAAAATTCTATTTCTGTGTTCTTGTAAATCTAATCATTACGAATCCATGTTACGAGAGTGTAGTAGTAATATATATAAAAAGTGTTATTTTTTGATAAATAACTTTGTCTCCACACTTTCATTGATGAAGTACACCAGATATATTACTTGTGCCTTAATTTTAACGTGATAACGTAGGTTTCAAAAAAATATCAACACTTTTAAGCATATAAATATGGTGGTGAAAGTAGTATTTGACACAAGGTTCACGTTCTGGATTACCCTTCTGCTTACATATAGCTTCACGCTGTATCCCGCATATAGCAGGTTAGGTAGAGGAAACCTAGAGTTGAGACACTCCATCTCTATTTTCTTACCGAATTGAGGCGTGCTGGAGTGGCGAACTCAACGTTGCGCTTTCTTGCCTTGTTACCAAACCCAGGAATGAAAAATTCCATTTCATGGAGTGGGAATCGAACTCAACCTGTCGCAGTTTACAGCTCCAGTCGCTTAGGTGTTCTGCGCCACGACAAAAGCGTGCTAACCTATTAAGTGCGATTTGGTACCATATTGACCAATATTATATCTTGTAGCGTTTAAAAAATAATATTTAAGATTTTAATTGACAAAAAGAAAATCAACGCTAGAGAAAAAGATAAAATGCACTAAATATCGATTACACACACTAAACATGTCACAACGTGATTATATACTTATCAACATTTTCTAAAAAGAATCTAGATGAAAATTGGTCGATGTGGATTTCGGATTTCAGTTGTGGCAAAGAAAATAGATGTTTCGTGGTTTTGCTATCGGAACCAAATTCTACTTTCATTTTACAACTGTAACTTGTTAGGTTAGTAGTCAGTTATTAGTATTATGTGCGATTATATAAACTTTTTTTAATTTCACACTGCAGATAACAGGGTAGGCAGATGCTAGTGTTAAAACACTTCGTCCTTTTAAGATTTCTGTTTTCAACTGTCCGCCAAATTTTGCATTGCATGCTGAGTGGCGGAACTAAACGCCATTTGGCTTGTTACTAGAGCTGAGAAATAAAAATAGCAAATGTTAATTATTATAAATATTTTAATATTTTCGTATCCTGGAGTGGGATTCAAACCCAGCTATCGCATTTACAGTCGCACGCTTATGCCTCTGCGCCATGACAGGCCTCCACATATGTTATTCTCATACAAGATTATATGTGATAACTCTATATAATAGTTTTTATTTGTTTATTACAAGTCATCGCGGCACAGTGGGACGTCTGTCTGTAAAAACGATTGGTTCTAGGTTCTCGCAGTCAGGAGAGTGATTATTATTAAGTTAATTTTTCTTCTGCACTGTGTTAAAACAAAGCGCGGTGTTGATTTTGTCACTTAGCATGCAGGGCCTCGAACTTGGGCTTAAAGAAGCGAACGGAGTGTCTTAACATTATTTTCTTTTTATGTACGTTGCTATGCGAGAAAAAGCGTGGAGCTAATTTTAGTAAATGATTTTTTTTTAACTTCACGCTGTATCCCGCATATAGTGGGGTAGGCAGAGGGAACCTGAGAACCTAGTGTTAAGACACTCCATTCTCTTTCAACATTTCCGTTCCCCACTTTCCGCTGAATTGATTAATTGCGTGCTGAGTGGCGGAACTCAACGCCGCGCTTTGCCTTGTTACCAAAACTAAAGAAATGAAAATATTAAAATTTACATTTCCTGGAATGTCAATCGAACCCACAGCCTGTCGCGTTTACACGCTTCGCACGCTTGTGCCTCTGCGTCACGACAGGCGATACAGGACAGTAAATGATCATAAACTATTTCGTTGCAGATAGATAAGTAATCAATTATATGTCAGAAGATGCATTTCTACGAAGAGCATGTGTTGATGTGGCAATAGTAGGGCTTTGTTCTATGTTTATTTGTGGTTAAATTATTAAATGTATGAAAAGTCATTTAAAATTAATTAGCATAAATATTTTTTTTATAATATGATTTTTATACAAAGCAAAGCGCGGCGTTGAGTTTCACCACTCAGAACGCAATGCCTCAATCCGACAGAAAATGGGGAAAGGAGTGTCTTAGAACTAGGTTTTTAGGTTCCCTCTGCCTATCCTGCTATATACGGGATAAAGCGTGAAGTTAAAAAAAATCTTTTGTAACTTATTAGTAGTATATCTCTTGCTTAATTTTATTATAGTTATCTATTAATAGAAGTTTCTTTATATATATAGTATAATAAAAAAATAATTTTTTGAGAAATGCACACATGATCACCTCGAATCGGCCCTCTAGATTAGACATTACATCTTATATGAAGATCCAATAACTGATAGATCCTTTAACATAAACATAACTTTAAATACCATCCACGGTGAGCCCATCGTAGCGTAAAAATGTCTAACTGTAAACGCTTTTTGATTGTAGGTTCAATACTCACTTGGGGTCATATATATAGCCAATGCTGTATCCTCATATAGTAGGGTAGATGAAGGAAACCTGAGAATCTACTGTTAAAAATACTCCGTTCTCACTATCCGCCGAATTGTGGCATTGCGTGCTGATTGAACTCCTTGCACTTTGCCGTTACCAAACCCAGGAATAGAAAAATTCCATTTCTAGAGGAACTCGAACTCGAACCCAATAACCTGACGCGTTTACAGTCGCACGCTTGTGCCTCTGCACCACGACAGACGGTAATTAATATACTTAAACTATAATCTTTTTTCGCTATGGTAAGTAAGACAAAATGCGGCGTTAGGTTTTCGCTGTTAATCAACATACAATGATTCTACCATATATAAAATGAAAAGTGGATAACGGAGTCTTAACACTTGCCCTCCCATTCCTTTACATGTAACTAACTAAAAAATAAATAAATGACATATAGGGAAGAAAATAAAAGTCTTTCGCGACATTTTAGATTTGAAGTTACTTGAATTTCTTTTACATTTTCACAGGAAGGACTTACGCATCATAAAGAAGGCGTTTGTAACAAGTGTTCTTTTGATGTTAGTATAAAAAAATCAAAGCTTGAAATACTTAAAGTATTAATTATTTGTAATTTATTATTGCTATTAATATTATAAATGCAAAAGTTTGTGAGGATGAATTAATGTTTACTATGTGTTGAATGGCGGAACTCAACGCCGTGCATTATCTTATTAGAGTGAAGAAATGAAAAAAAAAATCATTCTTACCTCTCTTTTTTTTTAGCTTCACGCTGTATCCTGCATATAGGAGGGTAGGCAGAGGAAACCAGAGAACCTCAACACACTCCGTTCTCTTTTAACATTTCTAGCTTATAATTATATATTTTTGCTATACTCTGGTTACACGCCTAAACTTTGTTTTTCTTCCTTTTTTTTGATATTAAACGTAGATATTTAAAGCAGGAAGTACAAATATTTATTACAAAGGAAGAGAAATAAAATAATTAACAATCAATATTCATCACTGTGTATGTAACTTTACCAAATATTAGTAAATACAGACATCAAAAGGAGCTTCTCAGAAATGGAGCAGTCGATGCTAATGCATGCTGTTCTAGGTATCGTATACTAAAATAAAGATTTATAAAAATACTAGCTTTTGAAAGCTTTTTTTTTATTTTTTTTATTGATAATGGACGGCAAACGAGCAGAAGGACCACCTGATGGTAAGTGGTTACCTTCGCCCATAGACATCTACAACACCAGAGATGTTGTAGATGCGTTGCCAACCTAGAGGATACTGATGGAGGGGGGGACAATGTAGTAGTCCACTATCAGAACACCACATTTTGGGGAAAGGATGGGTGGGAAAGGGGAAAATCTGGCTTACATGCCATCGAACCGGAACACATCATTAGATATTTGGCGGTTCGTGTTTGACATGATAGTGGTCGCGAGCCAGTCGGAGGACGAACCTCCTACCACCTAATAAAAATTAACAAAAATGGCGATTTATTTTAATTATGACATTTTCCTAATTGTTTATGTAGGAGGTTAGAGTAAATAAACGGTCATTCGGTTTCATAAATTAATTATATGTCACCGAAAAGAAAGAGTACTCGAAGGCTTTTCGATTCGAAAGTTCTTACACGTAAAGAACACAGTATGAGTAGCGGCAACCATTTTATAATAAAAGTCAAAAGACATACTAATTATAAAAGATTAGTTTTTGTATAATAATCAATTGACAATCTATAAAACAACTTCATAATTTAACAAGTCAGTTGACCAACTAT
Source organism: Philaethria dido (assembly GCA_033558755.1). Lineage (NCBI taxonomy): Eukaryota > Metazoa > Arthropoda > Insecta > Lepidoptera > Nymphalidae > Philaethria > Philaethria dido. The sequence goes on from JAKGSA010000641.1 coordinate 217,058, forward strand.
AAAATCAATTGATATTCCTTTAGTTTAAAAAGAATATGTACATAAAAAGCTTTTACTGTTTTATCAGAGTTATATGAATTCTACTTTATATTGACGAATCCCCCAATTAGTCTATCTGTTCGTAAAACAATACAATGCTGCCAACAACTTGAGTACCATAGTGCATAACAGCTAACGAACCACAATTTTTTTTTAAATATACAATGTTACATATATATGTATTTATAAAACGTTATTGATGTATTGTATTTTTATTAAATGACCAATATTATTATTATGGTTCGTGTGGAATACGTCCGAACAAAATTAAGAGATATACTCGTATATATAATAAGCAGGTACAGAGAACCCAGGGCCAGGACACTCTGTTCTCTGCCTTCTCTTTCTCCATATTAAATGATGAACCAACTATCATAGTGTTTATGGTATAGTCACAGGCTGCCACTGTACCCCAATGACTTCGATGATAGTTAATGTAATTTGTATTAACTTATAATAGAATGCTTTCACGAATCATACCGAACAAAGAGAACTAAGAAACATTTTGATATATGTTTACATACATACAGTGAATTGCTGTATATTTTACTTAATACGATAGAGGCTCCACACATTGGTAAATTGATTGTAAAAAGCCAAGGTTGGGAGCCACGTAATTTTTTTTTATGTCCGGGTTAGTCACGACACTCTAGAGAGCCTGAACCCTTTTACAACGAGATATAACCTTGCTTTTTATTGCTACTCGAGGATAAACTAAGGCACTCGAGTGTACAATTTGACCGCCACTACTGTTTATTTGTTTGTGTGTATATATGTTTATTATAAATTACAATTGGAATTCCTTGAGGCTTCTTTATGAACAAAGAAAGATTTCTTTGTTTTTTGTGTTACAATAAATTTTAGAGGAAATTTAAAAAAAATATTTTGTGCTAAGAGAAAAAATATTATTTTCTTTCATTATTGTTAGCCAAAAGATAATAAGAAAAAATACCTAACAATATATAGATGTACCATAATTCCATCCACAGCAAATGTTTCTAGATGTCTTCTAGCTTCTCAATAGTTACTATAAGCATATTTTAAAAGCAATAAAATGAT
>JAKGSA010000642.1:0-162092 GCA_033558755.1 Philaethria dido
TGCTATGTGCGGGATACAGCGTGAAGCTATAAAAAAAGCAACTACAGGCTGGTGACATGGTGGCAATCGTCCACAGAGGATAAACTGCTGTTACTGGGTTTTAGTTAAGTAACTGTTCACCACAAGAAAAAGGAACAAGTGGTTTGCTATGGTATAAAAAACGCTTGAAAATGTTTTGTTGTAAGATAGTATTATTTTTTTTGGGATGTAAATAAAAAAATTGAGTAATATTTTTTTTGGGATGTAAATAAAAAAAACCCGGGTATCCCTTAAATACAGCATCGTACCGTTATATAAATTACTAGCTGTATTCCGTGACTTCATTTGATAATTTGCGAGGTCTATAAAAAATCTTAAGCCCTGTTTATTCTCGTTCTTTTAGCAATTTCGAGAAATCGTCTCTTAATGCTCCTACAAGGAAGCTACACGTCAAATTTTAGCTTTTTTCGGTTTAGAGTAGTTTGACTGTACTTTGTCTGTCAACCAATCAGTACCGCAAACGTTTTATACGTAGATATTCAAACAGCGTTATGACGACCACAAATACAGAATAATTGACAAATTAATTGTTCATAACCAAATAGAATCGGTACTCGACAAAATTATTTTGGATATTTATAACAGAAACGTAAATAATATAGGTATACGTAATAAAACATCGTTTCCCTTAAAATTCCCCTAATTGGTTGATAATATTTGTATTTGGTTTCTATTTTTAATATGTATTTATCACTATATCAACATATTATAAATAATAGTATAAAAAACTGAAAAGAAAACACGTTTTTGTGGAAAAGTTAAAAAGTACAAAAATAGAGCGTGGAGCTTTTTTAAGTAAACTATTGACACCATAAAAAACGTAATTACATACATACATACATAGCTTCATGCTGAAATGAAAAATTCCATTTCCTAGAGAGGGAATCGAACCCTCAACTTATCGCGTTTACAGTAGCACGCTTGTGCCTCTGCGCCACAATAGGCGTAAGTAAAGCGTTTGTGTACTACCCTTTCTTATTTTTTACTTTTTAATTTACTTTTTCACAAAAGCGCGTCTTTTTTAATTTTTGATACCATTTTAACAAATTTTTAAATTATTACAATAGATGTATTAGGATCTATTTACATTTAAATAAAGAATTTTAACTTATTTATCATAACATAAAATGCTACTTCTATTAGCCGAACATTTTCCAGTATGTTCTGAATACAAGGTTAGATTGGCAAAGTGATTTTTGCCGAACGCACAAAGCCAATAAAAAAAGAACTACTTAGTAATATGAGTAAAAGTGAAAATGTTGATATTTTTTTACATGCTTCAAGTAATACCTCTTTCTTATATAAAAAGTTTGTTAATAACAACGCTTTTCAGATTCCTTATATATTGTCTTCATCATCATCATCAGTGGCCGTACAGCCCTCGGTGGGCCCTAGCCTCCTTCAACGCTTTATTCCATTCCTCTCTATTCAATGCCGCTCTCTTCCAGTTTTTGAAGCCTAAGGTCTTGAGGTCTTTGGTTACTCCATCAAGCCACCTAAGCTTAGGTCTTCCAACCTTGCGTTTACCATCTGGGTTTGACTCAAGCAGACGTTTAGGGACCCTGTTGTTATCCATACGATGTATGTGACCAAGCCAGGACAGTCTACTGATTTTGATGACTTGTATGATGTTAGGGTCCCTGTACAGGTCGTAAAGTTCATGGTTATATAATATATTGTCTAATTAACATTTTATTCTCTCTCTCTTGTCAAAGGTATTGAATCAGTCTTAGTTTAATAGAATGCCTGTCTGATCAAATACAAACGCAATCTATCCAAGATTACTTTTCACAATAAGCCTATTCCTACATTCATACTTCTTACATACACACATACATAGATTCACGCAGTATCCCGCATATAGCAGGCAACCTAGACAGAGGGAATCTAGTGATAAGACACTCCGTTTCCCACGTTAATATTATTAAACATTGACTGACTAGATTTTATTATGCATTTGTATATTTTTCATAATAATCATGTTTTTTATTAGCAATATATTAATACAAATTAAACAAACAGCTATATTGTCATCAGTTAAGTGAAGAGCAGCAGCAGTCCATTTCCGTATGTGTGCAGCATGTTCATCACTCATCCTGATCAACCTGAGCACGTTCTTCTTCATTCTTACTAAATGTGAGCGCCAAGAAAGGTAGGGGGAGACCTAGGTTGACCTTCGAGAACACAGTATCAATGATACCGGAGGATGGTCACGTAAAAAGCATGAGGACCCCCCCAAGGGCATGCATGAAGAGGTTAATGACTGTGGACGAGGCGAAAGAGGTATGCAAGGACCGTAGCGTTTGGCGCTCCGTTCTCTCTGACTACCCCGCTAGGGATTAAGCGTGAAGTTAGGTAGGTAGGTATGTAAAAAATATATCAGCAAATCGTCGGGTAATAAATAAAACTAGATACATGTATTGTCCAACTGTTTATTCGTTTTCTCGCATTCAAAATAAACGTTCACTTGGTGCGTGTCCTGTACAAATACGTAGTAACTCTTAAAACACTATATTATTTCAATTTCGAACTCATCTATACAACTCATAAATATAACAAATACAAAGCAATTTACAAAAAAAACAATGACTCCGCCTCCGATGAGCTCTGCACGCCTCGCGCACTCTCCTCGCATTCCAACTCCCTCCCCCTCACACACACGGTCACACACGCACGCACACACACACACACCAGTGCCTCAATTATTATGTAGCCATAACTTTTTAAATGGCTCTTTATGTATTGGTATTGTATAAAAATAGGATATTTTCGTATTTTTTGTGACAGACAGACAGTCAGTCAGTCAAGGGCGCGTGTGGGTGTGTGCGTGCGTGTGTGTGCGCGCGTGCGGTCTCGCTCTAGCACCACCAACAGTTTTCCATCCCGCCGGATGTTCATAATTAATATACATACTAAGTTATAATACACGAGACGGACTCGCCGCCTCCGGTTATTTTACAATATATTTAATATAATCAATCACCTCCGCTGTATATAATGGCGAGTGACGCGTCACTGCACGACACTAACACCCTGTACAAAATAAAATAATATAACAATATCAATAATCATAATAATTTTAGGAAAAAATCCAAGAAATATTTTTTGTTATTGAAATATTAGTGTAATTGATTAAAATAACTAAAAAATAACAATAATCTTCCATTGCTAATAGCTCGAAAAATGGTCATTTTGATAAATTTATATACTAATTTGTACGTGACAAGTAGGGAGGTCCCACTAGTTGAGTTACTAAGGTGTTGCCAGTATATACGTACAATCCGCCACCGAAATAAAAAAATATTAAATACTTCGACATTTCAATGTGCAGGGGAAAGAAGTGTTCCAGATCACAGCCTTGGGGTGGCAGAATAGTGTTGCCAGTTGCTATAGCAACTTTGCATGAAATTAGTAAATAATAATTGATGTTATTGAAATTTTATTACATATGATATTTTTTTAAGCCTGGCAACACTATAATACGTAATATAGATGAAAGCTGAGATATATCGAGTTAAACTCGGGTCTATTGTATGTTTTCCCCTTTTATTTAATAGTTTTAATAATATTTATACATGACACGAATGGAAAACTCGGTAACTAACGTAATCAGCAGACAGCAGTCGGCAGGGCCGGTCGGACAGGGTTGCAGTTTATAGTGGCGCCCACTGCTATGTACAAGCCTAACGCTACCTTTTATTATGAAATATCCAATCATATTAAAATAAATTACAAAACATGATTCCTTTTGTTCAAACGTTAAATTTACGTGGCAGCTGCGAGCTGTCAGTGTGACGTTGACGTGACGTCGTCGGGAACTAAACAACATAAAAACAAGCTCTTACTACTAATATCAACACTTACGAGAGGTACTCTAACTATTAACACAACATCACAGCTCGGCTTTTACACTTGCCTTTTTGTGTCCCTCACGCACACACACACACACGCACCTCACAGTGCACACAAATTTGTTGTTGTTCAAATATGTTCAATAATTTTTGAGTTATCAAGTTTTAACAATTAAATAACAATAATCTATAGTGTAAATAATGTGTGCCACGGGTCGCCGCTTCATGGAAATCTCGTCTCGTGACACCTAATATTCTAGGATATATTAAAATCCTTATAATTATTAAATACTGTTCACATAAAATTTATAAATAGTAAAAATATTTATTAAAGTCAGCTCGATCTCGACGCCAGCGCGTCCGGATCGCCTCCTGGAAGTTCGTCACAGCGACTAAGCCTCCCCGACCGTCTCGCCGCAAATGTAAAATTAAACAAAATCAAAAATTAAACTTGTTTTAAATAATATAAACAGAACAACAAGACGTTCATTAACGTATAATATTATTGTGCATATGTAGTTCGGTAGCGGCTCCGACTCATTCATACACCACGGCTGTCGTTCTTATGTTAGTGAATTTTCGATTTCATTCGGTTGTAAAACCATCACATAGCAGTACCGTAATGCGAGTTGACTCGCGATGGCGGACATCAGTCCGGTACGCTTCATGCGATTATACAAGTATAAGTGTCGGCAAACATGATTTGGGCGGCGCCGGACAGGGAGCGGCACGGCGAGCGGTGGTGCCGCGCCTCTACGTCGCGCGTCGGCGGCGCCGTAGCGTCGGCGGCCGCCGAACACAACGCCGCGCACCAGCGGCGCCGCCCGCCGTGTTGGCCGCGCTGGCTGGCTGGTCGTCGTCGTCGCGCGCGCGAGCCCGAGCGTGGCGATGGCGTGCTCGTCGTAGGCGAGCCCGGCAGATGGCGGCGGCGGGCGTCTGGTAGAGCACGCGCGTGCACGCGCCGCGGAAGGAAGGCGACGAATGGCCCGCCGGCGGCGCGCGCCGGCGCCTGAACGCGGCGGCGGCGGCGAGCCGTCGCGCCGCGCGCCTCCTGCGTGTTGAGCAGCGTCTTGCAGACGTCGAGGCGGCGTGGTGGCTGGCGGCGGCGAGCGCGCCCGCCAGCGCGCCGGCCGCCAGGTGCGCGCGCGGCTCGTACGCGCAGCGCCAGGTTGAAGGCGCGCCTGGCACCACTCGTACGTCACCGAAGTCACCGCCTGGAACGGCGTTCATGGCCACCTGCGTGCCGTACGACCGATAAGGCTGCGCGCAGCCCCTCCGCGCGCGGTACACGATACCGCGCGCGCTCCTACCGCGGTACGGCGAGTTCGGCATCTGCCCGATCGCTGCTTCACCACTGAAACACCGCAATACACAAACTATACATATATCTTTGAACACCATCGTGCGAGGCGACGCGATGAACGACTCACAGAGCTTTAATATGAACATGATATCTAAACATTTACAATCCACTAGTCATAGCGCATTTTTCGTGTGGGCGTTATTAAAATACATTGCTGTATCCATTTCTTGCATTACTTTAAATACTAAATTACTATGGCATTACCACATTATTGATTTGGAATACCTCTCAAAGATCAAATACTTTGTAAAATTATTGATATTTATATTTTTTTTTTTTAATAAAATTGTTAAGTATTTGTTTAATACTACTGAGGAACATGATCTAGTGTCGTGACCATTATTCTATAATTCATGTACTATGTCCGTTATTGTTTCTCCAATATAATCCCAAACTCATTCTCCGTATACATTTCTATGTACCGATATAATCATACTAGCTTTCCGCCCGCGGCTTCGCCCGCGTCGAATTCGGTTATATCACGCGACGTGTAAGGAGTAGCCTATACACGTCACAGTATAGTCTTTCCCAAGGTCTAAACTATTTGTCAAAAAAAAAATATAAAAAACAAAAATATTTTTTTTTATAAAAAAAATTTCGCGATAAAAAATATCCCATGTCCTTTCCCAAGTTCAGTTCTACCTACATACCGAATTTCATCAAAATCGGTTCAGTGGTTTAGGCGTGAAAGCGTAACAGATAGACAGACACAGTTACTTTCGCATTTATAATATAAGTATGGATTTATCAATTCATTACCCGTTCAGTAAATTTTCATCTCGTTAGAAGCTGAGAACAACTCGAACTGCGCAACTCCGATATGACTAAATCAATAGTTAGGTCTAAACCTGCGTATTCAAAAACATATAGTAAAAGTTCAAAAAAATATTTCATTACGAATCAAAAAACTAATTAGTTATAATCATAACTAATTAGTTTTTTAAATATTTAATATTAACGCGTTAAAGTTAAATTATGTCCTTATTTACATTTTACAATTGGATGTATTAAAATATATGCAAGTGAGATAAGCAAAGACGTATCATGTACAGTTTATGAGCTGCGAGACCCACCACCCTACATGCGGTGGTGTGAACGACCGCTGATAAACGTGAGGATGATAACCGCGACGCGCAAAACTATTAATTGCTTATCGATTATTTGATGTATGTAAGTATTTCTTGACAGACATTAATTAAGTAAACATTGGTAAATTAGTAAACAGAAAACAGAAAATTATAAGGTATTTAGAATTCACGCACGATAGGATTACGCAAATTTGGAAATGATTTCCTATTTCATATATTTTATTACGAGCGTACACTACATAAATGTTAATTGTCGCTCAGTTGACTTGCATATACATTTTTTTAACAAAAAAAAACATGTGGATATATTTATACTAGCGTCCTAGTTGACGCGTTAACAACGCGTTGTATTTAACAATGTATGTCACTTTATATAAACTTGGATGTCAAACCATGGTACACTACCATGTAACATACTTTTTATGCAATATTTTAAAAAAATGTTGGCATTCTGCACTCTGACTTATCAACTTATTCACGCGTGGTTCGGAAATAATAGAAGAGCTTTAAATAGTTGCATAGATAACAAAATCAATAAATAAACAAAGACACAGAGACAACATACAGTGAGCAGTAGTAGGTAGGTACAATCTGTGTATGGTCAGATAAATGCATTGTGAACCGACACGAATACTTGTGGTTTTGCGGACTATTGTATGTACATATATATACTTATATTTTTATAAAATAAAGATTTAATAAAAACACTTTATTTTGTGAAAATTGAATAGTCAACAAAAAGTCAATCTTAGATTAAAGTATTTAGTTTAAGCTTTTTAGCTTTACACTTTTTCCCAGAAGAGGGGTCGCACTGTGAGGAACTAATTCAAAAGACCTTACGTTCTCCGCTTTCCGGATTCAAGACTTGCGTTTTGAGCGTTGTAACTCATCGCCACAATTTTTCTTACTAGAGGAGGGAATATGAAAAAAAATATATATAATCATTGCTTCGAATGGGAGTCGAATCCATTACCGCCAGACAATGTACCACTTCGCCACGATGGCCTCAATTTGTTTTGTTAACTATTAAATGTTATTAATTAATATTACATATAATTTTGAGGTAGCCTTCAACTATCTCTCATATTTTGGAAGATCCTTTCTTCTTTACTGTTTAGTGAGAACTTAGAACCTAACGCTACTTTTTATGTAACCAAGATAAGGAAGTAACTATTTTATAAACACAAATATTCCCTGAATAGGATTCAAATCGCTGCTCTGAGTGAGATACGTGTGTCCTTAGTCTCAGTGAGATACCAGCAATATCTTGAAAATCTTACACTTATTAATCAAAAAATGTTGAAAACACTTACATTGTATTAAATTAATAATAAAATAAAACTGTGTATGGATGTAGGAGGTGTGATGTGAAAAAGATGGTGTTTCGTAAAAAAAATATATTTTTAACGATACAGCAAGAAAAGTACCTTATAAGGTTCACATGCACTTAAAATTGTCATCAATACAACTTATCACCTTCATCCGTTCATTCATCTCCATATATGAATTACATGCGTTACTGAGATTAGACAACGAACAGGCAAACTATTGGCCATAGAAGGCTAAAATTTAATAAATAGGATCCTTGTGCAGTGTAGGGAAGCATTAACAGAGGATTTCTCGAAATTTCAACGAAAACAGGAAAGAGTCAGATTTTAGGTTTATTGTTCACGCGAAGCAAATCGCGGGATACAACTAGTATATTCTATTGATGGTAGCGAATAACGCCTCAGATAGTGAATGCTAGTAGTGGTTGATCAAAAGATGGAAAAATCTAGAAATATGCATCATATCAGTTACGGTCTACTAGGACACAACAAAGCAAAATTCATCAGTCAATGTAAAACAAACAATAAGTAGGTACAACAACTGCTTCATAAGCAACGGCTGAATACTAATGTGGAATATAATTTATAAAAACTTGAAACTAATCTAGTGGGATTCCCAACCGCTGTCGTGAACGTGATAGTGATATAAATACGATGCAAACAAAACGACCGGTAGTTTAGAAACTGGACTGTTTCCTTGCGCGGTTCTCACGCAGCGGTAAGGAGAGTCATTTCCGTGCCAACAATCATGTAGTTGTCAAAACATGCTCTATGTTGTTATAAATTTAGGATGTTATTACCCTTAATTTGTATTACTATTATGTTTTTAACATAACAAGAAAGATGCAATAGCCAATACACTCCGTTGTCCATTTCTCTCCTAAAATAGAGACAACATAGCTATATCCACGTTTAACTTTAGCAGCGAAACATAGTTATAAATATTTAATTAAGCTAAAATTATTTTTTTCTTATTTTGTAGTAGAAATTGTAGAAACAAATACTGAAGATAAATAATTGTCTTAGTACAACATTAGCTCTTACGCAAATTCCTACTAATATTATAAATGTAAGTTTGTTTGTTACATTTTCACGCCAAAATTACTTAACCCATTATCATCAAACTTTGTAAGCATATTCTTAGATATACTGGAAAGAATCTAGCTACGTATATAGTATACATTACTATTAACATTAGCCACGCAAGCGAAGCCGCCTGTATCAACTAGTCTATCATAATAAAGAATTGCCTCGAAAGGTTCCAATGAGTGGAGGAAAACACGTAGCTTATCGGCGCCGTGTACACTGCACCGCGCGCACCGGCTGCGTACCGTGTAAATAACACTGTTGAAAATCTTATCACGAGTTTCTTGTAATTTACTTAATTGTGTTTTAACACTCTTTAAACAATGTTATTTAACATAATATAACTATCATTTTATTGTGAAATTATGAAACGTATAATTCAATTTGCAATTTATGAATAATATCTACATCCTGAAAAGCAGGATAGTCAGAGCGAACATACGTAATGATACTCTATTCTGCGTTTTCCATCAGAAAATCTTTCTTACTAAAACAAGGAGATAAAAAAAAAAAAAAATCCTTAGAGCGGGAACCGAACCCACAACGATCACATTATCAGAAGTTGTCTCACTTCGCCACGATTCGCCTCAATAATGTATTAATACTTCTAGTAATTAAAAGTCCTTCCCTTTAATGACTCTTATTAATCACATTCATTGTAGACGTAAGCGACCAAATGATAGAGAAAAAATATTGTAACAGCAAACAGTACAAACTAGATGCAGTTTGCATTTTTTGGAATACTTTTTTAGAATATATTTGTAATTCAATCATCAATTCGTTGTTTTGTTGTATGTTTTTATTTTATTTTATTCGAAAGGGTTTGATTTGCTTGAATTATTTGTATTTAGCAATATCTTCACCATACAAATAATAAATACCTATTAATATTTAAAAATTTACAATTGTCCCTATGAAGCTATTCACAAATATCAAAATAATTATTTTTCATTTATAAGAAAACATAATTACTTGACTACAAGAGAATTACAAAAAAACAATTTATTGAAAATTCGTTGTATAATTGTTGAACTGTTATTACTACATGAATATACATTAATCGTATGTTAACTAGACATTAGCATACAGTTATAGACGTCATTGGCATTTTGTAATAAATACAATTAAATAAACCGCTGGGACCTTGGCTGACAGAAGTAAGAACTGCTGCTGTATACTTCGGACATGTGCATGTCCTGTATGTCCGAATACTCCGTTTAAAATATATCTTAACACGGACGGAAGACAATATTCGTAATTTGAACCTTAAAGTCATATCTTCACCAAAAGAATGACAAAAGATGAATGATGTTTGGGACTTGTGTGGGCTTAAATTTAATTGCATTTGATATTTTCCTTTTCAATTATCCAGTGCTTATTAATTATTAGCAAATAGCGTAAACAAATTGTATTATTTTACACATATTTTTTTTAATTTATATAATTGTGAAACCGAACACATCAAAGCATGTCGTGTTTGCTTTCAAATGGTTATGCATCTATCACTCACATAAAATGATTTTGTAAAAAAGCATTTTATGTAATAACCACTAGCAGACCTAAATAATTAAAAAACATGTCCTGTTTTCATTCCAACGTGATTTCAACTAAACACGATCACTAAAACCACGGTTACCTATTATATAATATAAATATATCTAAAATTTAACTGAATAATTTTCTTTTCAATGTAAGTCGCTAAAATGCTAAAACAGTGTGACCTGCGCGGTTATTTGTTACCACGTACCGCGTATCGTAGTGACTTAGCAAATTTGTAATGTCATTTATTCCGTTACAGCTGTGAATACAATTTCTTTTAATTATTTCAACTTCACCTTGAATTCCAGAAACAATAACAACGTCAATTCAAATGTATTACATATTATTATGCTTTGAATATGTTAATTAGAAGCATAGACTAGTGGCCCACATAACTGTCTTGGAAGCAAAATAAGTGACGTTTTTAATATATTTACAAAAGTTTTATGAAACTATATAAATTTATGAAATTCCTCAGTCCCGCGGAAAGTGGAGAACGGAAATGTTAAAAGAGAAAGGAGTGTCTTAACACTTGCTTCTCAGGTGCCCTCTGACTACCCTGCTATGTACGGAATACATCGTGAAGCTAAAAAAAGTGTTACTACACTTTATTTTTCTTTTTCCTTTACCAGAACAAATTCAATGAAAATAGTATATTTCGAAATAAATCGTACTGAATATAACCTAGTCCTAATATTTAAATCAAATAATATTATAAATTTAAAAGTGATTTAATGATAAAAAATTAGGAAATGATAGAGGAGCACAGACAACACAGAGCGTAGTCCACAACAGTGAAGTTGCGAACAATAAGGCAACAGGAACTCGCTCCTCGGTACAATTGGGCCGCTACTATTGATACAAGACATACCTACATAGTAGCCTACGCACCGACGCAAAGGTCCTGATATTAAACATTATTATAAAATTTAAGTAAATATTTGCTAAAAATATTAAAACAACTTTAGTAAACGACATCTGGAATGATATTTAAATTATTTCAATTTTTGCGCTTTGATAAGAAATTGAATTCTACCACTCAACATGCAATCCAAATGAGTGAGAAATGAAGTGCCTTGACACTAGGTTTTCCCTGACTCTATTGTTATGTGAATATGTAAGTATTAATACAACATTTTAGTAAACAACTCCAGGTTTGTTTTCTTTAAGTAATACAAACCGTACCTACCTAATGCACAACATTTAAAGTAAGTTACGAGAACAATATTTATTGTTTTTACGTTGTAGTCGTCAGGATCATAATTGGGTCAATGTTTTAACCTTTATAAATTGTCCGCATCATCGTTCCGTTCGCGGAAATAGTGAAAACGACCAAATGTCTTGAGGAAAACGTCGCATGATCACGCGGTACATCCACGTACATGTGTCATCAGCTGCTACACTTTACCAATTATTGTTCTTATTATAGATACGTGCACGTGATAGATACCACGGTGATAATGTGAGGTGGAGGATACTGTTGCTTTCTTTCACTAATTATTCAACAAAAATAAACACGCCATTCTTAAGCAACATGACGATGCAATAATATATTAGGATTTCCATCGGTATTTTACCTCCTAGTGGGTTTAAAGTTATCTTTAGTTTTCTTTTCTAGCAAATAAAATAATAAGAATTCCCTGTACAAGAAAAGATTCCTTGTACAATTAGAACAATAAAAAAGTTGGTAATTTATTTAATTCAAAATTACACGACACGAGTCCACGCCCGCAAATTCGTTTGCATGAACCTTACGACCCTTGCTGTTACATTTCCATTACTATCTTCTAGTGCTCCCTTACATCCCTAACATCCTCCCTAGATGTCAAATTTCAGCTTTTTACACCCAGAAAACGTTACACTGGTTCTGCATTTTCTGACAACCACTAATTAGGTAACGAAGAATTTTACATATGACATATATTGTTAACACAATATAATACTATATTAAATTGATCGTGACAGAAGTTTTTTTTTTATTTTATGATAGCGTGCCCCAGCATCACGATAAGAGCTAAGTTGAGAGACGCTTACAAATATTTAGATATTAACGACTCTAGAGTTTCAAATAATTAACTATTAAGACATTATTTATTATAAAACAGTATTTAAATTAATGTCGGGTAAAATAATTAGGATTTAGATCAATAAAAGCAATTTTTCAGAAAATCATAGCGGAAGTGCATGTTTATATGTTGTGTACGGAAATTAGTATGCACTAAAGTATGATAGTTAATGTGAGTGGAAGGCAGGAAACGCTTTGTCAAGTGTGATGTGGCGGAACGCGCTAAACACGTCAATTTAGATCTCCTCAAAGAATTTAATAGCCGCCAATCATCTGCCCATTCCGACAATTTGTATCGCGAATATTCCGCTGCAGAACTAACGAGGTTTTAGTGCGTTTTAACAAACACTACAACTAATGTAATAGTCGAGACTGCTGTCCTGATTATGCAAACACGCTTTCATGGGAGCTTCCTTCCATTTACTTATTGATCGGGTACTCGGATGAACTCATTGTATGTCATATAATATTTAAATAGTCTAAGAGCTAACCTTCAGCGGGATTGGACACGGCGTCGTGGACCAGCGACGCCAGACAGCCTGATAAACCTGGAATATAAACAAGTCAATACTTAAAAATAATACAGAGTTTTGGCGCATCTCGCTATTTTATTCGTATCAATTCAATTAACATTCATAATTCCAATATGATCAATAATCGTTAGATAATTAAATGCTTGTAGTGAATAGTTTAGAACGTTTTGTTTAATGCTAGGGCTCGGAACTAAAATTTATACTTTTCATAAAAGAATAAATTCAAGCCCTTGGATTTTAAAAATGTAGCTTCACACTTTTTGCAGGATAGACAGAGAGCACTTAGTGCCGAGACACTCCGTTATTCACTTCCCACCTGACTTCCAGACATTGTGTGTTCATTTATCAAGTTTCGTCTTAACGCTTATATTGTAGTATAGAAGGACGTGGTAATGAAATAATGTAAATATATTCCCCAGAATGGGGATCGAACCCAAAACCATTGCGTCTGAGAAAGGAGTGCCCCTCCGCCATAATTACGTTTAGATTATGGCAGCATAAAATATAATGATCCATATTAATTTAAATATCTTTTACAATGTACTAACAAATTAACATACATATATGTATCTTTGCGATGTCGGTTGAAACAGTGGAATATTAAAAAGGTGCAATCATTATCAACGAGGACCGGTAGGAGTAGGTTTGCAAGCAATATTTTTTCAACTACAAGTTAGTTGAATGTAAGTAGGTAATTCTAAAGGAAATTATGACCACAAAAGCATGCAATCCTATGAATATTTAACCGCAAGTCAGACCAATAGAATAAATTGGTCTATTAATATCAATTTTGCATGTATTTATCTATTTATTATTTCTTTTAGCTTCACGCTTTTTCCCACACACAGTGAGAATGACCCTAGAGTTAAGACTCTCCACTCTGCTTTCCGCCAGAATTATTGCATGTCTCAACATGACGGAACCACGCCGAGTTTTTGTCTTATAAGAGCGAAGAAATAAAGATATTTGTCTATACTTTAAGAGCAATATCAAAGTAGGTTTATAAATATATATGGTCTTTATATACTATGATGACACATAACACGGGCAGTTCCGCTCAGTTCCACTAATGCGCGAGCCATGGTTCGCGGTAGACTTGTAATCATGTGTAATCTTTACAATTATTTTATTTAGACCATTATAAAATCAGACTTTTTTAAAATCATTATATAGAAAGAAACTTTTATAAGGAATTCAGTGGTATTGTAGTCTAAAATGGGAATTACTAAGCAATTACAATTATTATTAATAGATTTCTATGTGTTTCTTGAAACACTAATAATTTTAATATCTAGATCATAAAAGGGGCTACTAGTATTTTAAGTAATATTTATCGTTAATATAACCTCTCATAGAACTTACTATTGCCAAATTGATATGCCTTTACTTTGTGATTTCTTTTTATTTTCCTACAATGATAAAAATTGTGTGGGTGTTTTACGAAGACTGCACCTTCATAAATGTGCTATACAAATTGGGTCATACAAGCTTTTTTGAGTCCAGACCTTCCAATTGAGATTACCATTGAGATGTGGTGAACGATCAGATCATCGATGAATATCTCAATTAAAGGACGCAAAATAGTTTAACAACTTATTTGGATATAAAAGAAAATATCACAGGTTATTGTTAAAACTGACGCTCATTTAGAAGGATAGAATTAAACAAATGTTTTATTTTTCTTGGTAAGACTTGATATTTTTTCTTGTATATTGAAAATTAATTTCGGCATCTTGTTACTAAAAGTATAAAC
This sequence comes from Philaethria dido, assembly GCA_033558755.1. Taxonomy (NCBI): domain Eukaryota; kingdom Metazoa; phylum Arthropoda; class Insecta; order Lepidoptera; family Nymphalidae; genus Philaethria; species Philaethria dido. The sequence goes on from JAKGSA010000642.1 coordinate 14,646, forward strand.
CTATACAGTAACACAATTATTTTATTTATATTAAATAAATATTTGATGCGTATGAAAGTTATCCCTTAAGCTTAGGTTGCAAGTCCCCGGCACCCGCTAAGGAGTTACTTTTCTAGTACAATATGTACGTAGTTATGATGAACCCGCACTCACCGTGTGTGATGTGGTCGTGCCGATGCCTGGTGAGCTGGGAAAGCGTGTGTTTGCTCTGCTCGTAGGTGGCGAAGAAGCAGGCGTGCGCCGGGCCCGCGCCCATCACCACCGCTGACATGCCGCGGATGGGCCTGCACATATATAATAATACAAATATTATGTTTCGATATTTGACTAAAAACAAATTTATGCGTATCTCTTGATAATAACACTTTATTGCAGATAAAGAGTATTTACATATTTAATAACTTAAAAAAATGTGCAATGGCGGCCTTATTACTAAAAGCAATATCTTCCAGGCAACCATCAATAAAGAACATATTACAAGAATGCAGAAAGGTGCTTTATCTATTGATATATACATATACTTACTCTTTCTCCTGTTATTCTTTTATTTTATTTTACTTTGATTTATGGGTGTGTACAATAAAGAGTTATTATTACTATATGACAACGTGGTATTTTACATCTTAAGAAATATTAATTATAATATATTTTCTAAAAATTTGTCTGATTTTTACACGAAAATCATAAAATTACATAAATCATTTTACTATCACTATACATATAATTAAATGATCTAACGTAGCGCAGTGGGAAAAGTCTGACTATAATAACATTTGGTTGTGGGCTAGATTCCGACTCGTGGAACGGTCGTTTTTAAATTATTATCATTCCCCTGCTCTAGTAAGACAAAGCGCGGCGTTAAGTTCCGTTAATTAACACGCAATGTTCCGAATTTTAGCGGAAAGCGGAGAACGGAGTCTTCATACCAGGTCATTTCTCACTACCCTGTTATGTGAGAATAGAGTGAATGGGGAAAAAAAAGTCACATTTAATAATTTACATAAATGTATTGTTATTTCAAATTGAATAACAAAGTAGAGTAATTGTCATAATCATTGTTTAGTGGTAGGAGGCTCGTCCTCCGTCTGGCTCGCGACCACTATCATGTCAAAGACGAACCGCCAAATATCTTATGATGTGTTCCGGTTCGATGGCATGTAAGCCAGGTTTTCCCATTCCCACCCATCCTTTCCCCAAAATGTGGTGGTTCCGAGAACGGAATACTACATTGTCCTCCCCTTCCATCTGTATCCTCTAGGTTGGCAACGCATCTACAACATCTCTGGTGTTGTAGATGTTCATGGGCGAAGGTATCCACTTACCATCAGGTGGTCCTTCTGCTCGTTTGCCATCCGTTATCCATAAAAAAAAAAAAAAAAAAAAAAAAAAAAAAAAAAAAAAAAAAAAAAAAGAAAAAAAAAGTGAAAACATTGTAATTATTAAAATTATTTTCAACAATGTTCCTTTGTTTCATTATACACTCTTATAGTATTCTAATTTAAGTTCCATACTTACATGGAAACAAGTAACTTTCTTTGGTATATTAAGTCAATTAGTAAATATTCACAACAGAATAGTCACAAAAGATGTTTATATTTTTTTAGTAAAAGTTTAGTTTTTTCATTTCCTGGGTTTGGTGACAAGGCAAAGCGCGGAATTGAGTTCCGCCACTCAGCACGCAATGCCTCGATTCGGTGGAAAGTGAGCAACGGAGTGTCTTAACATTAGGTACTTAGGTTCCCTCTACCTACCCTGCAATATGCGGGTTTTCGTGAAGCTAAAAAAAAACGACTCCTTGTTGATACAAGAATATATTGATATAATAAAGAATATGTTGATATAGAATGATTTCTTTGTGTATTAAATCAAAAATATAGAAACAACTTTTTTATACAATTACGCAAATCCTGACGATGTATTAATAACATTCAATTCTTCACGCGTTACCACTTACAAGTCGTTTGATTCGATCGTCGCGAATCACGATATTATTAAACATCGATTTAGCTATATTTAGCTGTGATATTTCAGAATCCTTCGCGGTCAAAACAAACATCCTAATTAAAAAGCACGACTTTACTTATAATCGCTTTCTACGATAGTTCTCAGGATTTTGAATACAAACAAATATTTTTACATTAAATACTAATTTTTCAACAATATTGCATGTAAGTATGTCTTTACTATTTATTTATTATTAATATAATTGGGACTCGGAGTCAATTGTAAAAGAATGGTATCGCGCACTCAAACACCGCGTCGTGTATAGAATATCAGTCACATGGCAAGCGGTCAAGGGCAGCGCTCAGCGGTCCCGAGCGGGCTACGCATGATTCAAAGAAATTCGAATACCTTGAGCTGAACACGACGCGCAATAAATAAACTAAAGATGCATATAACATAAAGAAAATATATGGAGATGGTACGTAGGTAGCCTTGACATGAGCAATTACAAGTACACCGACAAATGGACGACATCGGATTAAATATAAGAGAAAATATGCAACAATGTAATTGTATACACCGCATATAGACATAAACACACATCTGAATGACAAGAACAATTATTTAGAGTCGTAAAAGCAAATAGTTAGTGTGCGTTCACTGCGAAGCGTGTCAGCAAATAAGTACACAAGTTATGTATGCGCCGCCACCGTGTTGACTGTTCATTCATTATAATATTTCTTTAATTTTATATTAATAGGATGTAGAATCTGAACGGTGACGAGTATAGCAGCTGCAACGACATGTTGAGGTCAGCTCGCCGCGCTGCGACGGGACAGTCCCACGTCGATAGGAAAGCACTTGCAAATGGGCACGAGCACGAGGCAGGCAGGGCCCGCCCCGACCCGGCCGGCCCGGCCCGCCTCGCGCTAGCGCTATCACTGCCTGGTACTTTCTGCTTTGAATAAATTACCGCTTCCTTTTGACGAATGCTAATACTACATTTCAATATTCATATAGGTATCATGTAATAAGTAGTATTATTAACCAGTAGTCACTACTAACAGAGAACTTAGATAAAGAAGAAGAAAATTAAATACACTTCGTTCGTCACTTTCCGTTCAAACATCGCGCTTTGTCTTAATAGTGCGGAGGAAAGGGTTTCAAATATAAAACCAATCAAGTTTACAGTGATAATGTATGATGTCCTCTGAATGACGTAAGTACTTAAAAACATTTTCACTTAAATAGCTACACAATAAATAGTAACACACTTATTTAATGAAGCAACCGACGAAGATAGTAGCGCCGACTGCTTCAATGTTAAGCCTTTTTATCTCATTTTAAACGTGTCCTTTGTCTGTTGAGTTGAGTTGTTTACATTAGATTGCATTTCCTTAGAAATCGACTTATTATATTATTATTTACCAGAATATCACAATAAACTTTGTGCTACAGTTTCCTTAATTAGTTTTTTATGGTAAGCCTTTTGTTTAGTGTCGTTTGACTTGACAAAATAAATTTTCCCTAATAAAATATATATTACAATTCATATGGACCAGATATAGGTAAGATGATAAATTTATAATAAAAACCAACAGCAATTAAAAAGAAACATGATAATAATAGTTCAAAATATTCACAGTTATGTCATTCACAATACAACACATCTACACAATAAAATTAGTTAGGTATATTAAATATAAAATTTGGCATCGAGTGAGAGTTGCGAGCTTACAGCGCTCTTCGACAACTGTTTATAAATAGATCGTACATGTGCAGTTCGAGGTAAGTAAGTCAATGGGTGACAAATACAAGTCTAGCTCCGTCCTGCACTAGCGAAGAAAACATCTTTTAAAAACTACATACTCGTATATTTGAGCACATTCGTGGCTCAGTGGGGCAGTGTCTGACTGTAAACCTAACTGGTTATGGGTTGATTCTCACGCGGGAAATTATTATATTTAAATTTCTTCGATCAATTTGTAAGACAAAGGCGTTGAATTCCGGCTAATACCTACGAATTCGGGTGGAAACAGGCTAATGGAATATCTTGAAACTTGGTTCTCTGTAACTACCTAGTTATGCGGGACAAAGAGTGAAGCTGAAAAAAAAAATATGGAAAAAAGGCTGTCTGCAAGCAAATGAGCCGTTTAGAATTCATTATATCATAATAAATTTTACTTAAAAGCAAACTGCTACTGACGTTAGCTAAGGATAAGTATCTAGACATAATAGCCACTCAAGTTCGGATATCATGTACATATACTATTAGCACCAGTCTTAGTCAACTGAAAACTATTTTTTTATATCTTCACTCTGTATTCCGAACGTAGCAGTGTAGGCAGAAGGAACCTGAGAACCAACTGTTAAGGCACTCCATCCGCTTAAGATTTCCGTTGCCCACTTTCTGCCGAATAGAGGCATTGCTCGGCTCGGTGTTTTGCTTTATCACCAGGGCGAGGAAATGAAAATACTAAATATTGATTCTTATATTTTTAATATTGTTATTCCCTGGAGTGGGAATCGAACCCACAACCTGTCGTTTACAGTCACACGCTTGTACCTCTGCGCAAATATAATAATTACCAACCAGGTAGTGAGTGATAGGAGGCGCGCGTCAAGAACTACGGAGGCAGGTGTAACATATAATTGGCAACAAGAAATCGCGTGCGTATAATTGCATCCTCCAGTGCAACTTCAAACATAGTTCACTAACCACACATTTAATGCTTGTTTAACCACCAAACATTATATATATTCATACTTTTCCCTTTTGCTTTTACTAGATTAGGTAACATTTCAATTATTTTGATACTTAATACTTATCAAGGGAGATCACAGTGGCGTAGTGGTCTGCCTGTAAACACGATTGGTTTCAGGTTCGATCCACACTCGGGGAAATGATTATAATGTAAATAATTTGATTATCCCACTCAGGTAAGACAATGCACAGAGTTCCATCATGCAACACGCAATGTCTCAATTTTCAGCAGAACACCGAGAATAATGAGAATAGAGTGTGAATAGAGTGTGTAATTAGAAAAAAAGACACTAGATAATTGTACGTAAAAGATTTAAAATTAATTTATATATATAATTAACGTCTCCAAGAGAATAAATAAATATACAATAATGTTATTCATATAAGTTAATCGGTGCGATCATTACTTGTACCTTGAAAGGAAATCGATTTTTATTTTATATAAAACAGTATTATAAAAACGTGTTTGCTGATAATAATTAAAATGACGTGCTCAGTTATCGCGGACCAACTCATTGGACGTTTAAACTCATGTTTACAATAAAACTAAATATTTCAACAAATTGAACTTTATTCCAATGACGAAGAATACTAAAAAATAATATATATTTACAAAGGGCTTATTGTCATTGAGACGTAACATATGATATATCTATTTATAAATAGGTGGAAATATAACATATTTAACTAGTTTTTTTTTAATTTCAATTACTTTCAATTGCCACAAGGGGTGTTTTTCATCGACAATTGAGTGCACAATTTTACGCCTTTACCACGTGGAGGTACTCCCAGCTTATGTAACTATGTATCTATATCAGTGGCGAGGGGTGAACATTTTAGTTAGGCAAGTCGGTAAATTAAGGGAAGCCGGTATATATATTTAGGGAAGGCGGTAATTTTTAGGGAAGCCGATATATTTAGGGAAACCGGTATAGGATATACCGGTATAAGGTATTTAGTAATTTTACTATCGAATATTGGCGATGACCCTTTTTTTTAAGGTTTATCAGATGTCAGAACTTGTTTTTTTTGCAATTTTATGTCGAATATTTTCCTGTCGACCTTTTTTTAGCTCTGACACCTTGTTTAACTATGTGATTTCGAGCTTCACATTTTACTGATGAGCTTTTGTTTTTAGGTCTCACACTTGTACTTTGAAAAACTAGGCAAGCCGATGGGAATCGAGTTGTACGGACGCCTCGCCACTGCTATGTATATATGTACGTTACGTACGTAAGAAATGCTTATCACTATGAACAACACTACTTTTAGAGTAGCTGATTACTTAATTCCATATCAGAAGCTCCAATTTTTTATACGCCAACAGAAATGCACATCAAACTAAATAACTTTTAGTTCGAGCCAGTCTTCAAAATCAAGTGTATCCAGGTCTAACAACTATACAACAAAACAATAAGAAAGTTTCATTCAAATTCTACCAGTATTTCCAAAGATTAAATTGTACAAATAGATAAACCAACAAACAGACAAACTTAAAAAAATCCTATACTATATGTTTGTCTCCCTGAAATTTATTTAGTTATTATATTCAACTAGTTGTAGTCGACAACTTGTTGCTGGTTTACAAAACGTGAAATATCGTTTTTCCCGTTTTCTTTGGAATTTCGGGAAATCCTTGGAATCCTCCATCCTGGAGGAGCACTGAGTGATAGTGCTTCTCAATAAGAGACCTAACTGCAGCAGTAGCGCAAGACTTTCCTATACATGGAATATATTTTTTATTATTCTGTAATAGTATAGATTATTTTTCTTTAATTTTATTCATTAAATAGTACCAATTGTTAATTACTTAGCGACAGATGCATTAAAATATAAAACAACTTGAGTTCTTACGTACTAAAAAAATTAAGTACAACGTAAACATCTAACTAGTACTCCGTGTAAATAAAGTAAGCCTAATATTAATATACAAGATAGGTAGTGATTTTTAAGTCTTCATAGTCACATAATAAACGTATGTATTGAGAAGTGCGATAAGATAATCACTTAATGATGATACCATATCGCTTGGAACCAGATAGCCCTGCATGGTGTGAACTACTGTTTCGGGTACAATAGGTAAACTTCTACAATAATTTATTACTCATACTTTAAAATGGGCAATGCCTCAATTCGGTGGAAAGTGGGGAACAGAGTGTCTTAACACTAGGTTCCCTCTGCCTACCCTGCAATATGCGGGATACAGCGTGAAGATATGTATGTATGTAAAATGGGCAGATCTAAAATGATAAATCTTTGATTGTGGGAAAATAACGTAAGTAAACTCTTTAGGCTCATAGCTAATTAAGTCGCGAAATCTGTTTCAAGCTGTACTTGGTTAATCGTATTAATGGTACAAAGAAAATAAAGCAAAATATATTTGACGCAAAATTCCTACTTTTTATTATTATATGTAAGTTTTGAGTATAGGTGGATCGATATTTGTCAATCTTTGACGTAAAAACTACTGAACAAGTCTAGATAAAACTTTAAAATTGTATATATGGCTTATACATGAGATTAACAAATAGCTAACAATTTATAAAAGTAAAATAGCTAAGAATAGGCTACATTCGTCACGTCGTATATTAAATAGAACAAAAGTCTTATACCTACTACAACTGCGATATTTTTAGTTCCTCTATCTTAAATTTTAATCGTTTAAAATTGTTAGGTCACGATTAATTAACAAAAGGTAATAACCATTTCTAAGTAACAATGGCAATGTGTTTAACCTTTATAACTACAACTGAATCGAATCATTACTTAAGTAATGTCCGATAAAACACTAATATAAGGACTTTGCATAAGTTAACATAATATTGTTCTTTAAATAATTTATCACGAGATCCAAATTCATTGAACTAGATAATTTTGTCCTTTGGGATGTAGGGAGAGAAGCTCGAAGCAGTGCCTCGGACTTGCGACCCAAATATAAGGTTAAGGCGCTCATTTAAAATATACCTTCACTGTTAGAGCTTCTGTCTCTACCTAACCTAATTTGAAAAGAACCTAATAATGCCGCTTTAAAAATGCGTAAAATATAAGCGAATAGTAGAATTCAAAAGTAAAGTAGAATATTGAAAATTTTAATTATAACTTATTATTAAATTATCATGTGCTAACTCTTGACCAAATTAAGTAACCAGAATTACGTAATGTCAAGTGATCTTACTCGTACATCTCACTTGTTGTCCTGACAACAAGTGAGATGTTACACCTGTGTAAACTGATAATGTTTATTTTTTATCATTCAATACATTTTGCTCATTATAAAGTTCACTGTTACATACTTAGTGCCTATTTGGCAATACCTATGTATAAGTCTATAGGTTATTATGTCAAACCGTCCAAATTATTACAGATAACACTTGAATCTGTAGTATCGTCGCTGATAGCTGCGACCGCACCCACCTCTATTTATAGTACGCTTTTGTTTCACTACTATTAAATACTAAATACAATTTGGCCAAATTAAAGACCAAAAGAATTATACAAAATTATTTTAAAAAGGCAGCCATTTCATCTAATTCCGCTCAGCAGCTTCCGATTCCGCGGTCTGTCCCCACAAACTTTCGCATTCATAATTTTACCAGTAAAATGTCGAATAAGAAACAAACTTACATTAAAAATTATATTAATAAATTCTTCAATACTAAACAAATTCATAGAGGAACCAGGAAAAAATCGAATGATGACAATATCTAACAACAAGCAAAATATAAAAAATGAGTATGAAAACTGTAGCAAAAGGTGTCACTTCCGCATCTTACGTCATGTTTAGAATCAACTCCTTAAAAAGATACAATGCTATGACGCTAGTTTAGTTTAGCTAGAGTTTATTTAACTTATTTGGAGTAGCAATATTAAAAACGCACAAACGCGTACAAACAAACAGTATGGCTCGAGTGATTATCAAATAGTTGCCGTCGCGTCGTGCAGATAACACACTTGCAAGTGAACTTTAGCAAATTATACTCAAGGACACACGTTATCAAGCACTTACGTTTTCACTTTATTACTTTTATTTATTGAAACATCTTGAGCGGTATTTTCATTATATTTTGCAATTCTTTGATAGTTTAAAAACAATACAAATAAGCAACTTTTTTGTGTTTTTTTAGCAGGCACGCAACACGTAATGTACGAAGTGGCGGAACTCAACGCCGCGCATTGCCTTGTTACCAGAGCGAGGATACCTCGTTATTCATATTTTTTTAATAAAAATAAATTCAATAACAACTACGTTTTTATAAAATACTTTGATTTCCTGGAGCGGACATCGAACCGACAATTAGCATTTACAGTCGCTTGTGATTCTACGCCACGATTGGCCTAAGCTATGTCATGGGAGATTATAGCATCAGTATCTCTTTTTATATCATGTACATATTACATTATACTTCAAACACTGTTAATATATTGAATATATTTATAGAAAATCATTTAACACTTATACTACAAATTAATACGTTAATATCACAAATAACAAAACTGCAGCATTACATCATATTCATTTCATCAGTTATATAGGTGACTCTGATTGTAGATGTAAACATACATACATACATAGCTTCACGCTGTATCCCGCATATAGCAGGGTAGGCAGAGGGAACCTAGTGTTAAGACACTCCGTTCCCCACTTTCCGCCGAATTGAGGCATTGCGTGCTGAGTAGCGGAACTCAACGCCGCGCTTTGCCTTGTTACCAAATCCAGGAAATGAAAAATTCCATTTCCTGAAGTGGGAATCGAACCCACAACCTTTCGCGTTTACAGTCGTACACCTGTGCCTGTGCCACGACAGGCGTCTACTAAACTATTATAAGTTATTTAAAATAAGCCTCGGAAAAATGGCCATAATCGACAAAATATATAAAAAATCTTTATTTTCACTCTTATCTTTTGACAGTTAACACCAGTTAAGTTAATGAAGCTTCTCTCTGCATCGCAACGGGCATCTGCACCGTAAATACATTTTTTGATGGGAAAGACAAGACAAACAAGCATTCGGGTCACTTGATGGTAAGTGATCACCGCCGTCTAACACCAGATAAGGCTACAGATGCGTAGCCGGCCTTTGAGGTGGGAAATGCAATGCTAAGGAGTTTCTCCCCTTGATTAAGACCATATAAAGTAGTGTAGTGTGTCTCAAGCTCAAGTGCAATAGTTCTTACAACATGTGCAATGGTTATCACAATTTGGCAGGTTAGGTCGAACATACTTTTAGTCGTCACCTCACTCACGTACACTGATAACGATAAGAACGCCCAATATCACGTTAAATTTAGGCACTTGAGGTTGCGTTTAACTGATTGTTTAATAATTATGTAACAATGATTTAATTTGGTTAACATCATAAAAAATAACGGTATCGTGGTGGAGTGGTACGACTAATTGTATCTAAACACGGTTAGTTGTTAGTTCGATTCCTACTGCGGGTAATGATAATGTTCAAATAATATTAATTTCTCCGCTACAGTAAGAGAAAGCGCGACATGGAATTCTGCCTCTTAACACGCAGTGTCTCGAATTTGGGCAGAGAGTGGGAAATGACGTATCTTGAAACTAAGTTCTCTCTGTCTACCCTGCTCTACGAGATAAAGCGTGAAACAAGTATTATTTTTATAGTGTCGACGTCACTATTTCTGGATTTCTATATAATAGCTGCCTGCACTTCGTGGTAATTTGTATGCAGCTCGTAAACTAATATTTAGTTTGAAGTAAGAAAACCAAAAATCCAGACTGCATATGAAAAAACTGAAAAGAAAATAAGAACCGTAAAACAGAAAATAGAAAGATCTTTGAAAGACATCTTGGGAATATTTGATTAGTTGAAAAATGGGTAAACCCATTACCCTCTTTTGCGTCGGGTAAATTATATTTATCTATATAAGCCATTATATTATATATAAAAAATGTTGAATATATAAAGAAGACATGACACCGATGTGTGCAGGTTTATTTACATAAATCCATATGTATAAGAAGTGGCGGTTTTATAAAGTGCCCAACAAAACATTATGTAACGCGGTGAGCGAGCGCACAGACACACCACTAACAGGAAAATTGATGTAAAGAACAAAAGCTCTATTAATATTAACAAGAATCGAGCTTGTAAAGTATACATACTTTTTAATAGCGTGCGAAACTTACGCTTTGAATGTAAGCTCCAATAAGTTTTCATTATTTAACATTTGACAGACCATTGTGGACCGAAGCGTATTGAAAAATTATTATTTCGTACCAGGTTTAAATAAATAGATTAAATTTTTTAACTATATCTACTTGATTTTTTATATTTTTTTTAATTAAATAATTTATTCACTCTACAAATAAAGCAACCAGAATGCCTATTCATATTAAAATATTTGTATAACCCGACTTACTAACATATTCACGCCGGTACGGATGGAATGGATTTTTATTAAATTATTATTACTTCCTTGTTTTGGTAAGATAAAGCGCAACCGAACTCAAAACTGAACGAAAAGTAGAGAAAATAGTGTTTACATACAAGGTTCTCCTTACCTACCAATGACGAGGCGTCCATACAACTCGATTTCCACCGGCTTGCCTAACTATTCAAAGTACAAGTATGAGACCTAAAAAGCTTTCCAGGAAAATATGAAGCTCGAAAAACCAAAGTCAAACAAGGTGTGAGCTAAAAAAAAAGGCCAAGAAAATGTTGGGAATAAAATTGTTAAAAAAACAAGCTCTGACATCTTATAAACCTAAAAAAAAGTTCATCGTCAAAGTCAAGTCAACAATTAGTAAATAGATTGCATTTGATATAATTTTTTCATAGTAACAATTACTTGTAGGTATAACGTTAGTTTGCGCGAATCACGGCTGACGTCATAATTAACACGACTACTCACAGTTGCACTGAACACTGTGTACTAGCAAATATAATTCAATCTGATTTTAGAATAATTTCTCAAACAGGTTTTAGTAGGGTTTATAAGGTAAATATTTTTGTAAAATTTCATGATGACCTCCTTAGCTTATAATTTTATTAATTATTGTTTTCGATGATCACACGTATTTTCCTACATTCAAGGGAAAACCCAAATAAAGACAACAAGCAAGTTTTGATTGAAATAAAATAGATACTATCAATCTACAAGCTGCTATACTAATTTTTGACAACTAGTGGTTACTAGTACTAATTTTTTTTTGCTTCACGCTGTATCCCGCATATAGTAGGGTAGGCAGAGAGAACCTGAGAACCTAGTGTTAAGACACTCCGTTCCCCACTTTCCGCCGAATTGAGGCCTTGCGTGCTGAGGGTAATGAAAATATTAAACTTTTACATTTCCTGGAGTGGGAATAAATAGTTTATAAAGTTTCATTTTATTAAATGAACATAATTTATTTTTAAAAAACATTTGAGAAGCTTAGGTAAAAAAATCTATAACAATTTGCTTGAGGCCTCGCAATTATTATGAATTTTGATCATAAAAAGCTTCAAGGTCGCAATAATAGGAACTTTTGCCATAAGTATCTGTGTGTATTGAAACACAAAATACTTTAAATCATAATAATAAGTATTGAAATCTTACTATATTTTTTAAAAATTGAGTATACTCTATGTAAAATGTAGTATGGGTTCAGATATGTTTTTCACAGTATATAGGTACAACATTTTTCACTGAGATATTAGTCCGATTTGTTTAGACTTTAATTATAATGCACTAAAATTAGATGACTGAGGGGGACACAGTAAACCTTGGCCTGAAGTACATTTCAGAGGGTCTTTTATAACAATATTCCTAATATTGATGGAGATTTCTAGAAATACGTAGTGCGTCTGCGCGCTGAGCCGGCTCGAAGGACGCTGTGTGGCTAGCACACAGCGTAGTACATTATAGTACCTAACTACCTTTTAAATACATTTACATCCGTTTAACACGCTATGAACAATAATATATATTTTCCAGTTCTCAAATTCATACTTTTCTACAGTTGGTTTAACGAAAGTATTAATGATAGCAAATAATGTAAGCAGCATGGAGCCGCACAGTGCACAGTGCACTCGCCGGCATACCTCAAGAGTCCTTCTCGCTGCACCATGTAGCGGAATGTCTCCGCGATGCTGCCGTTGTGCGCCGAGCGCAGCGACTGCATCCGCGTCTGCAACAACCGACACACTACATATACTCAACAATACATCTAATACACTACGTCACTACTACATTAAAATATTCTGGAAATCTCACAATAAACACGTCCTGCACCAAATTCTGTACGTAACAATTATCCCGCGAGCGACAACAATGTTAGCAACATACAATTAAATGACGAAGCAAACTTTAACTCAGCTCATTTTATGCAATGACACACAAGAAAAGTTGAAAAAATTACAGTATACAACTCAAACAATATTTTTTTAATGAAGTATTTGAAGCTAGAATGTGTGTAATTTCGATGTCAAAAGAAAACAGTGGTTAAACGGCCAATGTGACATTGAAAACTTATATATAAACGAAAAAATAATGGAAAAATTGCATTGACGAGGAAAGAATTTTAAAATGAAGGCCCTTATAATATATTGTATAGTCGTCGCAGTTCTAGTAGTCGACACCTCGGCTCTGGAGGGGGAGATGGCGGAGCTGGCCAAGATGCTGCGAGACAGCTGCATCGACGAGACCGGCGCCGACGTCGCTCTGATGGACAAAGTGAACAGCGGCGCGGATCTGATGCCCGACCCCAAGCTCAAATGTTATTTGAAGTGCGTGATGGAGACCGCAGGCATGATGTCGGAGGGCGTGGTGGATGTGGAGGCGGTGGTGGCCGTGCTGCCACCCGAGTTGCAGCAGCACGCTGACAAACTGAGGGAGTGCGGCACCAAGAAGGGCGCGGATGACTGCGACACCGCCTTCTTGACACAGGCGTGTTGGCAGAGTGGTTGCAGAAAGGACTACATTCTAATATAGAATGATCATATTTATAAAATCCCTTCAGTTGTCAAAATTTCATTTAGAATTCCTCTTTATTTATTAGCTGGCAAGTAAGGTTTGTAGTTTACTTTCAAAATATATTCCAAACTTCAAAATTTTTGATTTTTAAATCTTGATCTATATCTATATATGTTTTTTAAAAATACTTTTATTTAAACCCTTTTATAGGGCATGTTTTCCTTTATATAGTTAGTTTACAAAAGTTTTGAAAGGAAAATTAAATTTTAACTGACTTGGAATATATGAAAACAGGGAAAACATAAATATAGCATAATCCTTTTGTTTGGTGGTAGGAGGTTCGTCCTCCGTCTGGCTCGCGACCACTATCATGTCAAAGACTTATGATGTGTTCCGGTTTGATGGCATGTAAGCCAGGTTTTCCCCTCTCCCACCTATCCTTTCCCCAAAATGTGGTGGTTCCGATAGCGGACTACTACATTGTCCTCCCCTTCCATCTATATCCTCTAGGTTGGCAACGCATACAACATCTCTGGTGTTGTAGAGGTTCATGGGCGAAGGTAATCACTTACCATCAGGTGGTCCTTCTGCTCGTTTGCCATCCTTTATCCATAAAAAAAAAAAAAAAATCCTAATACATTTATATCTGTTGATTTTTTCTTACTACTGACAAACATGAAAAACATTTATAAATAAATGTTTTTTTAAATAGTTTCATAGTAACTAATAGCATATAAATTTCAAATCTATTTAAAAAATATATAACAAAAATAGCAACTGTTCTAATTGTTAATAAATGAAATTAAAACATAAATAAACATAATTTGTTATAAATAAATTATAAAGGTTTATAATGGAACATGCAAAAAATTGTCAAATTTATGTTGATTTGCTTATTTATGGCATTGCAATTTACTATAATGAAATATTTTTTTTATATTACGATTACAAAACAATTTTTGCCACTGTAAGCACTTGCATATTATTTAATAATACAGTATTCATTATTCAAAAAATATATACAATATATATATTATATGTTTATAATATTATAATTATAAATATAATATTTGATTTTGTAGAAATTTATTTAACTGTTCACTTTAAATGTAGCACATTAACCTAATGTTAACCCACTATTGAATACATACTGTATCAGATAAGCTCTCCGGCAAAATATATACAAATATCTTTGTTTATATTGAAAAGCTCAAATAAAAAATCTTTTTATGTTCAATTCTGTTACTTTTCTGCCAAACCATCGGACCATTGAAATAGTTCATTTAATATTATATAATCTTATTGGATAATTTCATAAATATCTTTCCTTAATAATTTAGTGATATGGACTTCTATAAACTTATAATGGACATTTTTATAGTAATATGAGGCACTGGATAATGTTGGGTTATCTTATCTATTACTTACAAATTATAATAAAGTAAGTAATAATTTTAACATTTATTAAAAAAATGTAATATCTACAACTAAATATATATATATATATATATCAAATAAGTTAAATAAACATTTTATTCTACTAATTTGTATGACATATATATATCTAACTTATATAAACTTTAAATATAAACCAATGTATATATGTAACAAATATTCAGTCAAATTAGTTATATATCTTAAATATCACTTAAAATGCACGGGTTTATTTCAAATCAAAGTAACACTCTATTAGATTATTATACTTTAAAAGAATCTGTACTTTAACTAACGTTTAAACTACACATTTGACAAGAATATATTTACAAACACATTTAGAAAAATTTAAAAAAAGGTGTATTTCTTTTATCATACAAGAACTGTAAAGTATTAATATTAAACATTAAAATTATATAGTTTTGTTATCTTTGAAATCTGTACTTATATCTGATTATTGATGTTGTATACTAAGCAATGTAATTCAAGGTCACTGACAGAATTGCCCAAATCAATATATACATTATATATTTATTGTCATGGGAAATAAAGTCATATGCAATAACTGTGTCAAAATGATACAATTTTTTTTGTTGTTTTAAATGTTATAATTGTAACATATTA
The DNA here is from genome assembly GCA_033558755.1 of Philaethria dido. Classification (NCBI taxonomy): domain Eukaryota; kingdom Metazoa; phylum Arthropoda; class Insecta; order Lepidoptera; family Nymphalidae; genus Philaethria; species Philaethria dido. The sequence continues at coordinate 30,331 of JAKGSA010000642.1, forward strand.
TAGCAATTTATTATAATTGTGATATATCTGCTATGTTACAAATATTTAAGGTAATAGCTTTAAATACCGGATTATAATCAAAATACTATATTCTTATTTAAATTTATGTTCGATTGCTAAATGTATATTGTAAAATTTCGTTTAATTAACCATTCATTGAATTTTTATTATTGTCAAATTATAAACGTATCATTAGGTAAATTAAATGTAGACAGGTTTTTATGTAACCAAAAGAAATAGATTGGTGGCGTAACAAGACAGCGGAGCGAACTATCATTGGCATGATTAGGTTAGGTTGTCAACGGGCACCAGTGCTGCGGCTGCGGCCGAGGCCGAGGGCCTGCACCCTCGAGGAGCTTACCTTAACTGAGTCCAGAGGGTACATTACGCAATGCTCCATCACCCCCGCGATCGCTCCGGCGGTCATGTGTGTGATGGAGCTCTGGGTCGGGAGGGTTTCATAGTCCTCAAAGTTCATAATAATCACACAATACTGACACTTATTGCGAAATTAACACTAATCCTGAAGGGGTTTGAATGGGTTTCTTTTTACCAATATATCAATGTCATTTTCACTGCACTATTCTTTTCACAGTCATTTAAAATTTAGAAAGAACGAACGATCAAAATTGATTTCGAAAAGTGCGATGTGATTAGCACGCGCGGCACTCGGCAGTCTGCAGAGGGTTACCATTCGCTAAAAATTTAAATCTGAAAAAACATTCCACAGACTATTAATTAAGTATACATTCACAGATATGTCATTCTAGCACTATACGACTGTGTTGCAATACTTAAAATATCAAAACACAATTTCATTTCAGTCGAGATACGCTTAAAGCGTAGGATAGATAAAAAATTGTAATGAATTTTAATTTGAAGAAATTCACATATCGTAAATTATTTATATGTAACTACGTACTTTTTATCACCATGTTTTATACCCCTATTGTCATTATAAAAGAGATGATTTTATTTTATTTACTTAAAGTTGGTACTGTGTAAGTATGGAAGATAACTAGAAATTAATATAAGTACTCTATAAAACTCCTATTTTATTACACTTGGAAAAGAATTAGAGCTTTTCGAAAACACAATACATCAACATTTAAATATCAAAGCAATTACAACGAAATAAGTACGTAGACAATTTTAAAGCTATTTCTTGGAGTTAAATTAAATGTTAAATAATAGTCATATTTTGTTAGTATCAAAAAATAACAAATACTAACGATATTCAATAAAATCTAAGATTATATTAATTAATTTCTTGGGTTTGGTAATAAGGCAAAGCGCGGCGTTGAGTTCCGCCACTCAACACGCAATGTCTCAATTCGGCGGAAAGTGGGGAACGGAATTGTTGAAAGAGAATGGAGTGTCTTAACACTAGGTTCTCTGGTTCCCTCTGCCTACCCTGCTATATGCGGATTACAGCGTGAAGTTAAAAAAAAAATTTTTTTTGATGTCATAAATTATATACTTATGACTTCAAGAACTGAGGGAAAATATATCACATAAAAACTATTCTCCATCATAAATGCGTTACAAATACGACATACACGATACACCTACACAAGAATAGTAATTATGAAATGCAGTGCGAGGTGGAGACAATGGATTAAATGCAATTACTGTGACTGATGACTTGCTCACATTGTACGCAAATAGTATCAGACTCTCAGTCCTCGTCAGGTTTTAGGTTTCTATCGGTATTGCTTATAAGTAAATTTTCAATTACCTTTTACTTATTTCAGAAAATATGAAGATTTTTGTTTGTTCGTATGTCGTTCTAGTAGCGTACTTATTTCAGAGTGAGTATCCTTAATAACATCTAGTATAAAGACACGCTGTATCCCGCATATAGCAGGGAAGGCAGAGGGAACCTGAGAACCTAGTGTTAAGACACTCCGTTCTTTCAACAAATCCGTTCCCCACTTTCCGCCAGATTGAGGCATTGCGTGTTTAAACATATTCATTTCCCCCAAATCAGGATAGAACCTACATTCAATCGTGTTTCAGTTACACTGTCCTATTGCGTCACGATGGCCTCATAAAAAATAATTAAAACAAATATTAAAATCTCTATTATAACATTTTATGCAAGCGAAAGTCAATAGACAAAAAATAGGGCACAAATATGGATTTATAAGTATTTATTTTAAGAGAACAGCGATTTAGTATCCGGCCAGTACTTCGACGACCCCACAAAGAGTTTCCAATTCATCGAGATGGACCTCGTGCACCGCGGCAGCTTCAACAACTCCGACTGCTTGCGAGAACTACTCAACTGCTGGGAGATCATCAAGTAAGAGCCAAACTATCATCGTAAGCTTGTAATAAACATATAAGGATTTCGACCGTTCATATTTTTAAACCTAAATATATTTTTGTTACACAGCGTGTGTGTTTAACATTTTAAAATAATAAAGAAGATACGAACTAATGTACTAAAATATACATTAATGAGCGTTTCTAATGGAGTAGCAAGCCCTTTTAGTTCTTAAGGCACTGTCTCTTATGTGTGGTATGTCCCGACATCCTGGATTGTGTTTAAAGGTATATTAAAAATTGTTTGCGTTTGAGACATCACAGGTGACCTGTGTCACTTACTTTTTCACAAATCATGCTCCTACTTATTTCAAAAAAATACTCATAATGGAGAGATATTTTTATTTGCATATGCAGCCAGAGAGACACTAATGTCAACACTCCATTCGATACATTCAAAATCAAGACATTGCGTGTTGAGATGGGAGACTCCACGCCTCGCTATGGCTAACTAAAATAGAAAAAATGAATATAATTAAAATAAAATTATACTTGTAATAGTTTTAAAGTGTTAATTATACACTTAGGTTCCTAAAAATGTTAATCATATTTGAAGGTATTTTAAATAAATGCCACTAGAAATGACCGTAACTGTTGCTAGCTAACTATCGTCCCCCAGACCGGACATCTTGTGCTCGAGGTGGACGGTGTTCGAGTCGGTGTGCACCGTCATGCGCAACGACTGCAGTGACCGGGACGGACTCAAGTACAGTACGTATACAAATAGCGAGCTTTTACTAATGTATTGCAATCCATCAGCACAATCGTTTATAAATACATTTCTTAAAAGGACGCTTAATTTTAAGACAAAGTCTTACACATTATTCAAACAAAGTGTAGCGTTGAGTTGCGCTACAAAAACTGCAATGTCTCGATATGAGACGGTGTCGGTGATCACTACGCTCTCTCCGCCTATCTAAATTGCTACCATTTGGTAAAATTAGATTTCTAACAATTTTTGTGGAATGTTTATCCAGTTTGTATATATGTAAAAATGTATAAGAAACATTATAGGTCTACTAAATTGTACATCGTATATATTTTCATTTCAGGAGATTTTATTCCTTTATACGAATCCTTCTGCTGGTAGAAATAATTGAATAAAGTGTAGGGGACAGAAGAACGTCGATCACCTAAAAAGGTATTTTACTTATCGTATCACCGAATATTTAATAATATATCTATATTTTAATGTAAAATTTAGAGAAGAAGTGTTGAAAAGTTTAATTGTAATATAAATAATCCTTCATATGTAATTGAGTATGTCGTGGACACATTTCGAAATTGCCCGTTTCATGAAATAATTGAGCAATTCATGAAAAATTCAATTATTTATTGGCCAGATCATGATATACATTAGCAAAGTAAAGTGTCCGGGGCTATCCTTCATTTTTTTGACGTCAAAAAACTAGACCATTACATTTTCTTGAAAAAATGTGATTATACAGTTCAGAGTTCGATTATCATAAATAAAAAAGTTCCTAATTAAATATTATTAATTAGGAACTATTAGAGACCACAACCCTCCAACAATTCACAAAGATGGAAAAAATTATAAACACACTCACAGAAACCCAAAAAAAAATAACTACACAATGGTATCCAAAGGAAGGCAAAAGGAAAAGAGGCAGACAACAGCAAAGATGGGACGACGATGTCAGGCAGGTCGCAGGTACAACATGGAGCAGAATAGCTAGAGAGAGAACAGAATGGAGTAAGTTGGAGGAGGCCTTTGCCAACTGGCAAACGGACTTGCAAAAAATAAGCAAGCAACAAATACACAAATAATTAGAATTAGAATTATTTTTTTTACTTTCTTTTTTGCATAATAGTAATAGTGTAGTGTAAGGAAAGATATTGTATATTTTTTTGTCCGAATAAAAGGCTTTATTATTATTATTATTAATTAAATATTAAATATATATTAAATAGATAGAAAAATTCGTTATTTTTATTTGCCGTTCATTTAAGTGTCCGGGGCTTCCTCCCCGTCACCTAATTATTATTACTCTATTTAATTAAATCATTTAAATATGATTAGTTTCATCTATTACTAGGATCAGACAAAATAATTTTACACACAATATATCAAAGTTATCAACGTAATAAGTCGAAATAATGTTGAATACATTAGTTAGGGTAGATTACACTTTTTTTAATTTAATCGATTATTAGCGCTTAACACTAGTTTTTACGTCGTCATCATAATAATTTTTAATTTACACAAATACAAGTTCGTTACATATTTTGGATTTTTATTTAATATTTTATGGACACCTTATTTTATGATACGATCAATTGTTGACGACCAAACCATTAGACATTGACGATTTATTGAGATAGTGACGTTTAGTTGGTAACAAGACAAAGCGCGGTGTTGAGTTCCGCCACTCAGCACGCAATGCCTCAATTCGGCGGAAAGTGGGGAACAGAATGTCTTAACACGTCGATTCTCAGGTTCCCTCTGCCTATCCTGCTATATGCGGGATACAGCGTGAAGTTAAAAAAAAATGTTGGCCATTTCATAAATGATTAATTTTACAATATGGCCACGACTACACTCATACTCGCACGTGACATGGTAAAAGTAAACTTTATTGTATAATTAAGAATTAAAAATATATATATTCAAAAGTAGTTACTTATTACTTAACCCCTTAACCTCTGAATCTACTCCACTAAAATAGAAGTTTAAATTATAATATTAAGTAATATTGAGTAATAATAAGTAATGTTAAGTAATACTAAGTAATTTTAAGTAATGTTAAGTAATATTAAGTATTATAAGTAATAATAATATATTAAGTAGGCAACTAAAATACTCGGACTCTTTTTGGGAAAAAAAAGTCTTATTTCCTAAGCTTCGTTAAGCGATATGAAAATATTGTAAAAGTTGACAAAAGGTACGGACAAAATGGCCGTAGTGTTGGGAATAAATATAAAAAAAATTTAGTTATTAATGGTGGTTTAAAAAAAAACAAGCTTATATTGTGAAATGCAATTTTTATTACTTAGAAGCAAAGTCTTCACTTTAAAAATCACTGACAAAATTGCTTTAGCTTTGCGTCCACGCGCTCCCCGCGATGCGACGCGTTACACAGTGTGGTAAATAAATATTTTGATATTGTTTATTTTGCCTACTTCTCTTTTATAATATTTATATATATCTGGATACTTGTCAATATTCTGTATGGTATTACATCGGCAAGTTGACGTCTTACAATTAATGAGTGTACGTGAAGCATTTCACTCGAACGATATTTATGAACGTGTTCTCAAGACCGCATACTCCACGTACATTCGACTCGCGACTCTATACACAAAGCTGTTGTACAAAAATTAAAATACATACAATAATTACACGAAGTCAATATATAATATAACGTACATATATTGTAAGTGACGTCTAAAACAAAGTGTCTCCCGTACTCCGGGAGCGGGAGGGCGAAGAGGAGCGGGGAGAGGGGAGCGGGAGGGAGAGGCACGTCGCCACACACTTACACTTATATTCAATATATTAATTAATTTGAAATAGCACATAAATACCCTACACACTAGCGCGGCGACGCGCACACACACATGGTAACGAACTAGACACACTCCCCTCCCCTCCCTGTCGCTCCCCGCTGTCACACCCCTCCTCTCCCCCGCTCCCCTCGCCTCCGTCACCCTCTTCCACCTCACAATGCAACCGAGTTAACATCTGGCGATAAATAAAATTAAAAACAACGTAGTAATAATTATTACAAATAAGCTCACACGCACACGCGCACCCACACATGTATACACATACACGCACACACGTCTAGGAACATTAGCTGTCATCTCCGTGTGGTGTCTCTCGAACCAACTGCACCGGTAAGTGTTCCCTCACTGTATATTATCTTACTTTAAACATTTATGAATCAGTTTCTATGATATAATATTAAACACACCAAAAATTGCCAAATCTTTACCAAAAGGTAACTAAATATATATTTGTTAGGTTACGAAACTATGTAACAGTAGTACTTTGCGTATGTTTTGTGTAGAGGCTGTCTTGCAATGTGACGAGCCCGAGACGTGTCAGCGACAACAAGCAGTACTCAGCATCATCCATATGTTTGGTTCTCTCGATCTCACTCACACACACATACACACGCACACACGTATCACGCATATATCTCTTCTATACATACAACAAGGCATCGATATATTATTATAATTAAATACAACTAGGGAGTGGTTACTAGGTAACCCGCCGTCACGCTCGCGGACGAGACGCTTAGAACCTTCTAGAACACTATACGGCACAAACAATAAGTTATACATACATGTAGAAAATTAAATTAAAAAAAAAAAAACAATAATCATCAATCTGTCTCGATATCCGTCCGCGGCGTTCGTACAAATAACGTCCAATATAAATATAAATACACGACCGACCGCCTGCGAGCGCTCTATGAGCCGCCTCCGAGTGTCAACGGAACTCGGTAATATCAATACCCGCACCCGTTCGACTTACGTGAACAACGATAACTTTATTAATACAGTAACTAGGAAAAGTGGAAAAGATGACGTGATATGGAGTAAGGATGAGGACGAGGAGCATACGATGTAGGATATGGGTGAGGGTGTGTTCAGAAGAGCCTGGCTCGTCGTTTGAGCTCGTTGCGGCGCCACTGCGGCAGGCGGTAGAAGTCCTGGCGGCCTATCTGCAGGATCGCCTCGAACTCCGCGTCCGACAGGTGACGCTGAAACACACATTAATAAAAATTACTTTCAAGATATAGAAATATCCCAGTTTAATTATTAAATATGAAAAATATATGTACATATTGTTAGTTTATAAGTACATTTATATTTACTGTTTTGGCAACACCTATTTTATGTTTAGTCCAGTGGCAACATTAAGTTGTTTGTTTGTTCCTACAATTTCCTTCAAAATTGTTGTGCATAAATATATATAAAAAGACAATTATTTGTCAAAATAATGGTTCATCATTCATCCAGTATCTTAACACATATAATAATTAATTATGACCATAAATATATAATTTCATAAACCGTTTGAATTTTATCAAGATTGGTAAGAGTCGAGGACGTTCCGAGAGGCGCGGCTACTTCCCGCTACGTTTCAATTTAATAGGTAAGCTGAGGGTATTCCATTCAAGTATTGTCGACTAGCACGTACTCACCTCGAGGTTAAGCCTGTCGACGTCGGGCGGCAGGCGGTAGTTGGTGATGAGCAGCAAGTGGTACGGGTAGAGCTTGGCGGGCTCGTGCAGCAAGTGCGACGTCGCCATGTTGGGCAGCGAGCGTCGCACGCCGCCCCCGCGCGGCCCCACACCCCCCGGGACCCCCCCGCCCGCCGCCGACACCACGCCGCCGCCGCGCACCACCACGCCGCCGTCTGTCGTCTGCGCACACATACCTTATATTGCATCTCACTAAACGTGACCGTGTGTTATATTTTTACCCTAATTAGAAACACGAAAACATAAAGGTACCCGTGAAGCTCTAACCTAAAATTGTTAATTCAGTCGGTTTCACAATCTCATTTGGCAATGTATAGGACAGAGTATAATGCCAAAATATTGACATTAGGTAATTGTAAAGTCACTTAAACAGTAAGTACTCACCACAGCACTTCTATCCACGTCTGTGATAGAGCCGGCAGAAACTGAAACGTTACAACATCACTACATTATTACATGAATATATTACTCATAAACAATTAAATAAGCTTTATCAGACAAATAAACCAAAATACGTGGAAATGGTCCGAAATAACAGGAATCGCTAGTCGGCGAAGCGAAGCGGTCATGCCGTAAGGAGACTTGAGGTAGAGGACGAGTGACAGTGTGGTGGTAAATGATCGCCGAGTGAAATGCTTAGTACATGATATATTTATGTTATAATTTAGCAATTGTAAGAAAATGTAAAAACGCTTTTATAAATGTGTGTTGAATGTATCAAATGATAATATTAAGTGAGCAGGTAGAGGACTCGTAAGGGAGGCGTGAGGTCGCGTGTGAGCGCGGGGCGCGCGGCGCTACTCACTGCAGAGGTCCGTCCGCACTGCACAGCGCGCACAACACACAGTAGGATAACATTGTACAACGGTTATTTTCTTTATATATTGTTATGTATTAAAGGATTTTGACACACAAATACGATTTTACAATAAACTCCTTTACACTAAACAAAAAGACAATGCCAAGTTTAAAGAAGGGAAAAAAAGTTCAGCCGAGTTTCTTGTGCCGGATTTTCTTATGTCTGAGGCATTCAATTTTATTGAACTCATGGTAAATATATAACGTTGAAACGATTGTCATCTCTTATTTTAATCCATTTTTTTTCATATTGAATTGACTTCGACATTAGATTCAAAAAGATATCGTAAAGAGTAACATTGGCGCCCAAACAGGGACTAAGTGAGTAAAGGAAAATGATATAAAATTACAAGTTATAATGTATGTTAACATAGATGGTAGAGAAGAAACTCCTTAGAATTCTATGGATTCATCGTGCGGGACCATCGTTCTATAGGGAGAGGAGCTTAGAGCAGTGCCTGGTACTTGCGACCCAAGATAGGTTTAGGAGCCTTTTTTAGTATTTCCAAGCTCCTCTCTCTACCTAACTTAATTGGATAAGATCCTACAAATGCCGATAGAATATAATCATATATTAATATATATTAAGTAGTAGTAGTGTAAGCGGTACTCACTGTCTGACTTGCCGCTGCTGAAGTCGGTGCTGTGCGTCTTGTCGTAGATGCCACTGAACGTGAAGTCGCCCTACACATACACACACAACACACATGTTTACATCAATACGCACGAATATTAATAAAAGCTAATGTTTTTTTAGCTTCACGCTGCATCCCGCATATAGCAGGGTAGGCTCAGGGAACCTAGTGTTAAGACACTCCGTTCCCCACTAAAAGTCATTACTTGTATTTTTATTATATCGCAGGATGCGCTGCGCTTTAGCTAAATTATTACAGTAAATATAAATAAAATTAAAATTAGTTTTTTTTTTTTCAAAAAAAATCGCATTAAGTAAATCTCCATTAGTAGAAAAATGAAAAGTAAATGATATTTTTTGTTTATACTATTTATATCTTGAGTTTTTGAAAGATTAAAAAATGACAGATTGTTGTTTAACATTACCGTAGTCACTCATATGTTAACTTCCAATTTCGTCGAAAGGTAAATAGAATTAGAAATTTCACAAGTTGGGACTAACATTTTATAAAAAAGAACTTAATGATAACATATGAAAATATGAATAAAATTTGAAGGAATCTTATAAAGGGGTAATAATGAACGATAACAGAAACGTCAGGGAATAAAGAACAGTAGATGTAATAGGACACTAGTGTATGTAGTCGGGCGACTCACCGCCGTGCTGGAGGAGAAGGTGTGCGAGCGCGCGGCCAGCCCGTAGCCGGGGCGCGGCGCCGCGCGCAGCGACGACACCACTGCAACACCCACACTTACACCTCGCGACTACACCGCGCGCTTACACCAGTATGAGCGGAGTACACCACGGTACGCACTACGTTACCTTTAGTGGAGCCGGCGACGAGGCGGGGCTCACCTGCCCGGGGTGGGGAGGGTGTGGGGGTGTTGGGAGTGTTCGGGGTGTCGGGGGGGTGTGTGGGGGTGTGTGTGACTCACGTTGCAGGCGCGCAGGGCGGCGGGCAGCGTGCTGGAGCGCAGGGCGGCGGCGCGCGGCGCGTGCGGCGCTACGACACACACGCACGTCACTACACGTCACTACTCACACATACGCCTACCGCTACATACGCACCACGTATTTTCTTATACTTTTTATTTCATCATTTTGTACATAAATTTGTATTTGAAAATACGTCGTGATGTTCACTTGCGAAATTCTTCACCATTACATGTCATTTACTGATTCGTATAATTATTATATTACTGACATAAATATATTTTAAATGGTGAATATTTCTTAGAACAAGTGATCTCTTATAATTAATTGCATATAGACTCGTACGTAGTCATATCGTACTCATGCGACCGACAGACAATACAAAATGCTAAAATTTATATATTTAATATTGTTTCTTGTTCATATTTTAGAATATATGAAATATGTTTATATAAATATAATAATACATTTGTATGTGCTAAAATAATATTTTCATAAAATACACTTAAATATACATAAATATAATTAAGTATAAAGCATATTATAAAGGCACATGCGTTAATATTAGTTAGTAAACACGGTGCAATCAAACCCATACATATTTACTTCAAATTTATACTATAGGTACTAACTCCTATGCTAAGGGCTGCCATTAACTAAATCACCGACACCGGACCAATATTGAAAATACCCTGTCATTTTAGTGAAATTGAGTCTTTCCCCTAGATTCTTCAGATGTATTTATTTTACCATAAAAACAGTTTTTATTTCCATTATATTTAATTTCTTTTTTGCAATAAACTTAACCATAATCGATTTAAAGTACAACATAATAAATGAAATATTTAAGTAATTATTTTTACTTCTAATATTAATATATTGCAAAAAACCTATTTGCAGCTGGATTTAGTTTTTATTCGTGGTTTAATTTTTAAGTAAAATTTGTATTAATTGATTGATTATCTTTCGACTGTTCGAGATTCCTCTAACATAATAAGCTCCTTCGACCTGAAGGCCTTCTAACTAAGGAAAATTCCGGGAATCCCCAACGTATGGCAGTCCTACCCTACACAGATAACACACATAATAGTAACACAAAGCAGTACCCGTTACACATACTCAAACAACTAAAAGCTCAAAAGCCCTTTAAGTTGCAATACCCATCCAATTTTCATCTTTGCCTTTAAATACTTTGCTATAATTTTGTCATGCAAAATGAAACGTAAAGATACATATTATGAGAAGCGCGTGCGCGCTAAACAAGCGCGTGAGTCTCACCTCGCCGCGGCCTCCTTTACTCCTGTATCCCGAACCGTACACCGTACACCTTACACTGGTGCTACTCCACTCATACTTTAAATTTACTATACGACAACTTATACTTTTAAAATATTTGTGATATTTTCATTATAATAAGATTATTTTAAAATTAATTAAGTAATTTTCTAAATTAAAATGGTCAATATATAATACGCAATGAGTAGCGGTGAATCGACAAAGCTTAGCCTAAATACATGTATATCGTTACAGTAGCTCCGCTCCGCGTCGACGAGACCGGTGCGATAGAGTTATATACTCGTAACGTATCATACAAACTACTTTGTTAAGGTTAAACAATGATTAGTTAAAACAATATAGAAGTTTAATAATGTTATGTTAATGTTACGTAGTTAGGTCAGTGTTAGCGTGTGGGGTAGGTGCGGTGTGTACCTACCGTTGTAGGAGGGCAGGTGTAGCGGCGCGGCGTCGGGCGCGCGCGCGTGGTCGAGCGAGCGCGACGGCGAGGCGCCCAGCGGCGACGAGTAGCGCAGACGCGCGCCCGCCTCGCGAGCCGCGCTCGGTGTCCTGCACACACATACAAGCACACACGTCATACACAACTACACCGACACCTCGCTTTGCGTCGTTTTGTTTTGCGTTTTTCTTCGAAGTTGCGTTGCTGTTTAATTTTTACTCATTTTCACTGTGCCTCGTTAGATTTTCGAAGTTGCGTTGTTTTGGATTCGAGTCTTTAATTATTATTTGATTTCTTTTTACTAAAATATGGCAACACCTTAGTATTTAATTAGAACTGGAAGGAATTAGAACTGGAATTATTCCTTAATAAATATAATGTACATTTACTTGGCATTTCGGAACACTGGATGACAATCATAATAATAATAAATCATCTTAACATAGAAAACTACAAAGTGTCATGTCCGTTCGCTAGAGAGAATGTCATCCGCGGTGGCTCCCTAATTCTAACCAGAAAAGACAGTGTGTAAGTTACGCCAGGACATTGTGGCTCTCTCCGTCGAACGTACTATTGAATTGTCCTGTGTCGAGCTTCAACAGTATGTTATAGTATGCATATACCGTCCACCGCTAGGTAGTTTTGAATTGTTTGAAAATAAAATGGAGGATGCCCTGAGAAAACTTTCTAAAAGTAGTAAAAGCATAATTATTTGCGGCGATTTTAGATATTTTGCAAAATACCTCCCAAAGTGTTCGCTTTCTAAATCTATATAAATCGTTTAATTTAATGAATATCTTTTGCGAACCTACTCGTATCACAAATATCTCAGCAACTTTTATAGATAACGTCTTCTGTCACTGTGACGTTGAGCACCAACTCATAATAAATAATTTACTAAAGGATGGACTAAAGTTTTCAGAGTTTGCTGATCGAGTTACTCATACGCGAAAATTACATTTAGACCGATCACTACCAATAAAAATACGTTTAGAGATAATGTTGAAAGAAAAATATCAAAAATGGAAACTAGTATAGAAAATCCGAATACGTGTTACAAAAATTTGTTTACCGTAATTTTGAATGAATTTGACACGACGTTTCAAAACAAAGTTTTGTGACTGGGCAACTGTAGGCATATACCGTAGTAGAAACAAGTTATATGAGTTATATGATATGAGGCAATGGCAATCCAAAATATTTAAAAAAATTTGCATTCAAACAAAATCTATATATATAAGAAATAAAATATTAAATTCGGAAAATAAAATAACAACGAAGTGGAACAATAACTGCTACAACTGGAAGATCTAAAGTTTGTAATAAGCCGGTAGAATTAAAAATGAATAATCAGTTAATAAGTAATGAATGTGAAGTGGCAAATACTTTTGAAAATTATTTTACAGAAATACCGGTTAAAGTAACTTCTTCAATAAATTCATCTCCATCAGTTGCAGTTAATTTGTTGCGAAGTAGTACTAGTCGTTGTGATAATAGTTACACTTTTGAACATGTGATACCAGAAGTAATTGTAAAAACTTTTGAAACGCTTAATATAAAAAGAACTGGTGATCTTTGGGGTATATCTGTAAAGCTACTGAGTTCTTTCACACCACAAATTGATAATTAGCTAAGATCTTTAATGAATGTGTTAGCAAAGGTATTTCCCTGATCTTATGAAAAACAGTAAAATAGTTCTTTTGTTTAAAAGTTCCGACCTACGACAACAACCTCTATGGACACATCAGATAGTGATTAATTCTAATTAAACTTTCATAAATTAAATGAATATGTAGTTTATTTTGTTTAATTAAATAAGTTTTTTGTTTAAAAAATGTTACTTTGTTCAATTTTATTTTTAAAAGGTAGTATTTTCGTAAGCCTGGAACCTATCCTCGATCATTAAATGGTTTGCTATAGAAAATCTATTTTCACTTTGCGTCGTTTCAATTTGCGTCGTGTTCTTTTGGAACGTAACCCCGACGCAAAGCGAGTTATGGGTTTATACTATACTGGATCCTAAAACTAGGAGGCACGGAAGAACTACTTCGTGAATAATAATAAAAGACTTTAGATTTCAAACAAGAAAATTCTACGTCGGAAAACAAGAGAAATACAAAATCTATCAAACAGTATATGCACAGTATACAAAATATAGTAGAAAAATTAGTTACTGGAGAATAAAAAAGGGAATCGGTGGACGTGAAGAGCGCTATTGAACTCTTATTTCGCCAAAGACAATAAAAGCAAACCGAAGTCGATCGGTAACGACCGGTAACACGTAAAGTATCCACGTACCTGCTCGCGTTTCTGGGGTCGAGGTTCTGCTTCTTCCACTGCTGCAGCTTCTCGCGCTCCTTGACCTCCTTGAGGAAGACCTGCGCGATGCCGCTCTCTATCTTGGCGAGCTCCTGCGCCTCGCGGCTGTGCGCGGCGCCGGCGGCGTCGGGCGCGCGGCCGTCGGGCGCCTCCTCGTCGCTGTCGAGGCCGCGGTAGGAGTCCGACCAGCGGCGGCGGCGCTCCGGGTCCGAGTAGGGGTAGGGCGGCGCCGGGAAGTCGTCGCGCTCGATGGTGGGCAGCGCGCCCGGCGCCGGCCTGCGCGCGCCCGGGAAGTGCGACAGCTCGATGGGCTCGTCGTCGGGCGGCGAGCGCGGGGAGCGCGCGCGCGGCGTCTCGGCGCGCAGCGTGTCCACGAGCGCGCGCATGGCGGGGCGCGAGGGCGGGCGCGAGGCGGCGCGCGAGGACGCGCGGCTGCCGGCGGAGGGCGGGCGGTGGAAGTGCGGCGAGGCGGGCGGGCGGTCGTAGGGCTGCACGAGGCGGCGCAGCGTGGCGGGCTCGCCGGCCAGGTAGCTGTACGTGGTGATGCGGTGCGGCGACACGGTGTCGGAGCGCGAGCGCGAGCGCGGCGAGCGATACTCGCGCAGCGCCAGCCCCGGCGACACGGCGCGGTACCCGTACTGCGCACACGACACACACACACGTACACCACACTGAACCGTCACTACTATTTTATAGTATACATATTTTCTAACAATATTTCAGATATTTATACTCAAATTCAAAACATCAGCATGCTAACTGGGTGCATGGAATACGATAATACGACATTTATTATTAAGGAAATTTAGCTGAATTGCTAAATATAATGTAAATATATGAAATTAAATATATAATATAGTCGTACTTTCTAACAAATATATGTAAGCTTATAGTATCAAGCTTGACTTTGTCACTTATTGACTTTTGATTGAATGTTTTTATGGTGAAATTGTTTATGAGGGTTTGCTATTGACAATTGTATCGATTCAGGTAAGTTTTAAGTTTATTACAGTTTTATTATTGCATCATACATTTGTTAATCAATATACTTGAACATATCCAATCCAAATTTAATTCATTTAAATTTGTGGCTTATATATATATATAAATAAATTTAAAAAACAAGTATCAACAATACGTAAAAAAATTCATCATGAAAAATACAAAATCAAAGAAATATATGTTGGAAAGTACAAGCATAATTGAATCGGTGAGTGCAGAAACAACGAAAGTCACAAAAAATGCAAAAATTAGTAATCGATTTAAACTAGCTTAGAAAGCTAACTAATACACTTTTTTCTCCCTCCTGCAAAATTTAAAAATCCCGACTTACGTTGTTTCTGCACTTACCGATTCAATTGTGTAATTAAAAAAAATGGCAAATAAAAAACACGGACCTTCCTGGTCAAGCTACTGTAGGGGCTGCAGTAGGAGCCGTTGACGCTGGGCGTGCGCGAGCGCAGCGAGAACTGCACAACATAACCACCACGGTGAGTGCTAGGCGCGACGAGCCTTGGCGGTATACAGTAACTACTCATTTGCCAAATTCAATAATCAGGCCTCTTAAAAACATTTTATAATACCAACAGTTACATTATACCGCCAAGAGGTGAGCAAAACAGGCAATAAAAAATAAAATAATTTAAATAAAAGATACTAAGTTGCTACAACATAAATATACTAGTGTGGGTGTCCATTACACAGACATGCAACACAATAAATGAGGGACCTCTTACGTTTCACTAATTCACATCAAATACTTGAATTACAAGTAAAGTACTAACGAGTGGAGGGGCATTCAGATTCTGGAGGTGGTGGTGGTTACCTGCAGCTCGGAGGAGGCGCGCTCGAGGTCGAGGGGCGCGTGGGGCGCGGGGCCGCAGCGCGGGTGCCAGATGGCGGCGCCCTGCAGGAACATCTCCTCGCCGTCGCCGAACGGGTCGCCGCACTTGCTGCAGCGCGCGCACGTCGGGTGGAAGTGGTGGTTCTCACCCGCCTGCGGGTATAAAAGTTCATGCGCAGTTTAAGAGGAGAAACAATACTACCCCTTGTATACAACAAAATAATAAATGTGACAAGAGAAGAAAATATATACATCTATAGGTTATTCCTGGGACTTGCTACCGAAGAGTAGACCTTAAATGTACCTTAAGATACATTTAAAATGCAATAACGCTAGCCTCCACTACCCTCCTCGCTCTACAAACGAACTCTAAACCTATTTCTGCTCATTGCGTTAGTAAGTTTAAAGTACTTGTTTGCTTTGAAATGATGAAATTATTTGGGAATATTTGTTTCTCACGGAACTGTAAGTTTTGTGTAAGATAATGGGACGAGAAAAACAGTAGGTATCTATCTGCCATTTCCCTTATATTTTTGCCAAATATATATTTTATAAGTTTAAATATCAAATTAATTTTCCCTTTTCCCAAAACGAAAACAGGAAAATTCAAGTCCATAATCTAAAAATCTAGTTAGTCAGTAGCTTTATTATAACATATATTAACTTCTTATGTATAAGGTACTTGTTTGTGTAGGGAGTTTCTTTTTATAAGAAAAACATTTGTAGAAAAAATATAAAAATTAGAATGTTGCAGGATTCGAACCCGTGTCTCTTGGAAAGCATTCAAGCGCTGTAGTCACTAAGCCATGTGTTCTGAACCAGCTATATAGAAAGTTATTTGAATAGATCTTATAAGATTTTGTTTTTCAAAATTAATATTTTAGTGGGGAACGGAAATGTTGAAAGAGAATGGAGTGTCTTAACACTAGGTTCTCTGGTTCTCTCTGCCTACCCTGCTATATGCGGGTTACAGCGTGAAATTAAAATATATAGATATATATTTAGGAGACAGTTCTTTAAATATACAAACATAAAAATTCCAAATATAATATAGTTGCATGTTTCAAAAAGCAAAAAAGTAAATAATTTTTCTCATTAGATACTAAAAATAAAACAACATTTGTGTACAAATGAACACAGCAAACCGATTAAGATTTACCGGTTCAATGAAAACGCATCGCGACGCAACGAGCGCGACTGCACGCGCTTTGTTGTCCACACAATGACTGTACCCTCCCGCATGTTCAATACAAACTGATACTTATTTCATTTCCTATAAACTATAGTTTGTTATACAAAGATACAGTTAGAGATACAATGCTAATACATTGCGTTGATAAATTTTGTGAATCATTAGTGGCAGCTGTGCCTGATGCGATCACAGAACGGGCACAGATGCTGTACTATTTGGAAAATCTATTGTAAGACGTATATAGTTATCGCATTGTTAGGGATTGTTTTTTGTTATTAATTAGAACATGTTAATTAATAATGTGGATAAAATTTATACTTTGTATTAGACTTGCTTCCATTGTTATATGCGTAATTTAATTACGTATTTATAATTTGTGCGTATCAATTACATTCAAATGTTGATATGTTAGATTTCACAAACTCGAATAAATGATGCCCTGTGACTGACCTGCAACACCTTCCCCGAGATGTACCTCTGGCAGTACGCGCAGCGCACGCCGTAGAGGCGCTGGTAGTCGCGCTCGCAGTAGGGCACGCCGGCGCGCCCCATGTACTCGCCCTGCAGCACGGCGCCGCACTCGCCGCACGCGAAGCACCACGTGTGCCACTGCCGCTCCAGCGCCACCAGCGCCTGCCCCTCCGACAGCTCCTGCCCGCACCCCGCGCACTCTGCCGACACACACAAACACGCTGTCAAATAGCTTACCACCGGACCACTATAGTTAATTACTCTAATCTGAGAACAACAAACGCAAGAAACCCGACGAGACCTTTCTTTTCAATCAATGATAGGATTTAGGCACGTTTTATTGCTCTAAGCGAGAACTTTGTACGGGGACTGTTGGTTGTACTAATTATAATAAGTAATTGAATTGAAGCGATCACGCTATTATAAAGGAAATCCAACACCGGGCAATCTGGACATATTGAGTTTATAGCTTTATTCTAGTCTGTTTAACTACATCTGCAAAAACCTAATGATAAGCAAAACATATCTACACATTATTACGTATTTTTTGTTTATACGAACATTGAACGAAAACATTCTCATAGTAATCATGTGATTCTCATAAAATGACTTTGACCGTGAACTTGTTGTAAACGTAATATTAAAACTGAAATATCCGCGGCTGACTTGCTGCCGTCAGCCGGATGAGAGGCCGAGAGGCGGCAGACGGCTAGTGTGCCATAAACATTGTCTATAATATTGTGTAAAATTTCTTAAACAGTAAAACTTAAAGATTTAAAGTCATTAAAAGCGAAAGTCGTTAAAATGCCACTGAAATATGATTTATAAACTTTGGAGCAATAAAAACAAATCATATGACAACATAAAAGCAACATAAACGGATGCCAAGGACGGGGGCATGTAGACAGCTAGCTCTATATTCTTATGTATAATTAAAGTACTCAGAAACGCATAACAGACTCTATGCCAAGGTTACCAGTTCAAATTCTTTAGGGATATAGATAAAATAAGCTATTCCTCTCAAAATGTGACGGAAAGAAGGGGACAAAATAAAATATCCTTCCGTCCCATAAAATACGTGACAATGACAAGAAAAACTCAAAAATAGTGAAGTGTAGAAAAAATGTAGTCGTGAATAGACTACGCAAATGATACAGTCATATAAAAAGTCGCATTAAATACGATGACACCGCATAGTGCAAGCACTATATAGTGTACAGGCTACAGACTAGAGTTTACAAGAGCATTCCGTGTGCAATTATGATTGAGGCGGTCGAGGCGAGCGCGAGTGCGGCCGCCGAATTACTTGTCATCCTGCTGCCACTCGCTAGTCGTGACGGTGTCATTAAATTAATACGTGAAACAGAATTTATATTTTGTATGTTCATCATATTATTACTGTGCAATGTGATCTAAATATAGAAATATATACATTTTTTTAAATAAGTGTAAAGATTACACTATTATTACTTTGTCATTTGACATTGCGTGTTGAAAGCGAGGAATAGCGTTCAAAAGAAATGTTTTATGTCCTGAATTTTGTCTTACATCAATTGTAAAATAAAAAAGATTGTGATTAATGAAAAAACTCCATAAGGCTCGCCAACCTCTATAGATGTATAGATTTATAATATTTAAACTCTTTTACCGCTTCACGCTTTTTCACGCAAAGCAGGATATGCCTAGCAAGACAATCCGTTCTCCACTTTCCACCTGAATTCAAACTTTACGTGTTTGCCAAAAAAAATTGTCTTACTAAAGTTGGGAAATGAAAACAATAAAATAGTTAAAACTAGAAAGCAATCTACTTCAAAAACTTTTCCAAACAGTATCATGTGACCTTCGTTCACCCGACTACCATAATCTTTTCATACGTGGTTTAGTGCGCGGGCGAGTAGACGCCCGTACGTTATTTCGCACTCGATTACACTAATGTGGGGTGGAATTACAACCAAGGGACTACAAAACTTTACTGTTTACTTTGTGCACGGGGGTGGAAGCAATTATACCGACCGCGACTGTCGAATTAGTCTAGTTACGAGTAGTCTGTAGTCCTACTCTGTAGTCAGCCAGTGCTTTTTAGCACATTCATAATTTATAATTTTACAATACTTTCATATAATTTGAAAATTTTTTCACAAATAAAATGTATTAATAGCAATAATGAGTTAAACGAATTCGTATCATTAAGCCATATAAACTAAGAAAATCAAGTTTTCTCTACTTTTCGTCCAGTTTACAGACACTATAACACATTGACCTGGCGAAAGATACTTAGAACACCAGAAGACGTTGCGTGCTGGCGCTACACCAGCACATAGTGCTGTGCAAGTGCAAGTGTCGTACTCACCATTAGGATCAGGTTGTCTCTGTTCTCTATCTCTGTCCCTGTCGGACGTGGGTGAGGTGAGCGAGACAGGCGAGGTGGGTGAGGTGGGCGAGGCGGGCGAGGCGAGCGTGGGCGGCGAGGCGGCGGGCGAGCGCGCCGCGCGGGCGGTGTGCTTCTGCGGCGCGCTCGTGCACGCCGCGCACACCACCTCGCTGCCCGTGTACGTCACCTTCTCACCGGACGGGAATGCGCGTCTACGGGGACATACACACAGTTTGTTATAGTTAACAGTCATGTAAACAAGATAATATTATACTAAAAGAGATAGTTGATAATCATCATCTCCCCTTTTGCCATAATCATTTCATTTCGCATAGAAGATACGTAAGTAAATCGTTAACAGAATGACAATGAATCATCTTTGCTGCATTACAGTGCCTATTTTAAAACTGTTACACATTTGTTTAGGAATTATTTTTCAAATAAAACTGAGTTAACACTAAATATCACATTTATATTAAATGCATATTTATTATAGTTATTTAGGTACTCACTTGCATCTCGCACAAGTGAAGCACTTCTGGTGGTAGGTGTTCCCGAGCGCGGACACCACCTCGCCCTCCACGTACTGGTTGCACGCCGCGCAGCGAGTACCGAACGCGCGCTGGTAGTCCTGCAAACGATTACGCCCATATTTGTAATGTACAATTATATTATATTTCTATTATATTTTAAATACATAATTAGGAAACGTATAAACATTTGAACATAGCAAGACTCTTGAAAACCGTCTGCTTTTTATATTTGCCTAAGTAATAGAAAATGTAGGTTTTGCCACTCAACATACTTGCTCAAAGAGAAGAAAGTATTTACTTTTTCATATTTTTATGGGCATAACGTTTAGCATTTAGCAATCACTAGAACTTTTAAAAGTATATTATTATTAGCAGGAGAATGGCATTAAAGAAGCTTTCGTTGACTCAACAAATAAAACATAAGCGCCCTAGTATTTGGTAACTTTATACGAACTTCTGGTAAAAGAAAACTCGAAAGTCGCCCATATTCGTAATCCGGTATTCATACAGCTCCAAGCATTACACACAGTAATTTGATACGACTACCGATTAATGCGAAAAATGTAGTAAAATATATATATATATAGTTATATATGTTTTCTTTTTTTTACTTTTTAAAATTAGTGGATCGTGGAACAACGCCTAAGTGTAAATGCAAGTAGTTGTAGGTTCGACTGCCATTCGGGGACATGATTATATTTAAATTTGAAACTAATTTGGTAAGAATAAGTACGGTGTTGATTTCCGCCACTTACATAATAACTCGAATTCAGTCGAAGCGCACAGAATGATGTTCCTTGACATTCAGTTCTTTCTGCCTAAATGAAGCTTCATTACTTTTAAAAAAATAAGATTTAAATTGTATTGGCTAAATCTAGAGTTCTTTTGCCTACAATAATTTCGTTCCCCATTAATTCGTTCATTCATTTATTTTCTTCTAAATCATGTTTAGATATTTGCCTTGCTTTTAGTGATATTTGAAAACAAGTTACGTAGGTACTGTATGTGCCTACGAGTATACGCTTTGATGGTGAAAACAATCAAGCCGTAACTTTAGTCAAATTGTTACATTATGTCATGTGGTGATAATAATAATAAAATACAATACGTAGCACGGATTCATAAATGGTCTAATGAGAATTGTATACAGATTACGGCCAAGAGTAAAAATAAATTTGATCAATGATTATCCTTCTATACGGGATAATGTGTGAAGCTACTGAAATTGCGGCTTAACTTATTTCACCACAAAAGTGCCTGTATGAGGTAAGGTAATGAAGACCTGGGGGCAGTAGTAGTGTCCGTCCTTGCAGAAAAAGCCGCCGCGTGCGAGGGACGCGGAGCACGTGCGACACGTGAAGCACGCCATGTGGAAGTACTTGTCGGAGACGCGCAGCACCTCGCCGCTGCACTTGCCGCCGCACGCGCCGCACACCACTTTGCCTGGAAACAAACACATACGTTAGCAACTTAGCAAACTTTCTTATTACCTACACTATCTACTTGCATAGTAGTTATATTATGACCAAATTATGAAAATCTTTATAAATTATAGCCAATGTGTCATGATGCATAAGCTATATTAATGTAGAGTTTCACCTAGATCCGTTCAGTAGTTTACTTAAAAAAGTAAACTTTCACATTTATAATATCAATAGGCATTTATGATTTGATAAGATGAATACGTTTTTTATATTTCTCCGTAAAAACAAAATTTCTAGTTGAAACTGTATGTTCACAGAAACAGCAATAGGTATATAAGAGTATACGGCGAACATTAAAAATAATGTCCGATCATTACTCATGTTTATGTGTACAGAATTGAATAAAAGTAATATAAATAGGGCTATAGAGGAGCGCTGGCGGCATTTCTCTGCTACGGTTTGTAATTCGATTAATTGAATGAAGCGCGGCCGCCCGCAGCGCAGCGCTCGCGCCGCCCTCTGCCATACACAGAGCACAGTACACAGTACGCCGCTCTTCAAAGTTCACTATTTGATTATGCTATTGAACGAACGCGGACGTACGGAGTTACCGCGGAAATGTTTCCAGCGTTTATTAAAACAAATTGTGCGTGCAATTTATTTATATCCACGCAACGCTGCACGCGCGAGCACGCGCCAGCACGCCTATACGCGTGTACGCATTTGAACTAGGTTATTGTGATGGAATCCAGGAAGAATATTGTTATATACTTAACAAGCTACTATTTATATCGGTTTTAAATGAAACGAAATTTCTGACAAAACAGAATTTACACAATCTCACAAAAAAATTGTTAGAGCTTTTCTGTTTTTACCATG
Organism: Philaethria dido; assembly: GCA_033558755.1. NCBI lineage: Eukaryota > Metazoa > Arthropoda > Insecta > Lepidoptera > Nymphalidae > Philaethria > Philaethria dido. The sequence goes on from JAKGSA010000642.1 coordinate 53,088, forward strand.
TACTTAAAAGTTAAGTAAGTTAAAGTAAGAAGAAGTCAGCTTACGAGTATATCTATATGATATATAAAACACACACGACAGAGAACGTACAGGCAAAACTGCTAGCTATAGAAGGTTGAAATTTGGCATGTAGGTTCCTTAGTATGGGGGAGACTAAGAGAGGTTTTCTCAAAATTACTACAGTAACAAAAAAAAACGAGATTTTACAGTCCACATAACCAAAGTCGCGGAATACAGCCAGTTTCATATAGTTAAATTGGGTCATATCACAATCTGTAGGGTTCTTTAAATGTATACAACATTAAAAGAACTCTACAAACAGACAATTACGAGCAAATCGTGCTGCGCTCGTCCCGCTATACGCTGCTCACGAGGACGACGCTGTCACGACTTCGAGCGCACTCGATACTCTGCAGAGAGGAAGTACAAACCACTGTACATAGAAAATAAAATACAACGAAATAAAATATAGAAGCAAAAATATTTGTTCGTACTGAGTTCTTGCACCTTAAAAACGACTTGAACTAGTTTCATGCAACCAGTACAGTAATAAAAACGATAAGGCATTGTTTTATTACAAAATGCAAGTGGAAAACATTTATGTAACTAAGGCAATAGTGGCCGCCAGTAAACCAGTACTGTGGCGACTTCATTACTTACTAAATATTTTATGCACACTATGTTAGTCTCAGGTCATGTAAAATCTAGGCCACTAGAATAATTATATTGGAAGGATATTCATTATTCTTCCCCTTCTCACTTTCTCTCTCTGCCATATCCAGTCTATAGAAAAGTAAGCGTAGTTATTTCAAGAATTGTTTTTAAGCTACTGTACTTAGTCGTGAGTCGTGTATGTCTAGTACTAGCAATCATACATATACAAAGCGGCGTGAATCAAAGAAGCGGCACATGAGTGATTATAAAAGCGATAGCTATCGGCGCCCACGTGCTGCGCTAACGGCTTAATTACACACGGAGATGCTCCCATTTGTTGAACTTTATTCATTGACAAAACAAAAGTTTTCCGGTACCTATTACTAAATATTTGCTAACATTATTCATTACGTTTTTTAAGTATTTACCGTCCTATCGTGGCGCAGTAGGATAGTCAACGTTTAACTGTGAACGTGATTTGCTGTGGGTTCAATACCCATTTGGGGGAATGATCATATATAAACTATTTTCATTTCTTCATTCGAAGCGCGACGTTGAGTCTGCCATTCAATAAAATCAAAAAAAATCAAAATATTCTTTATTCAAGTAGGCATAGTATTATTTATAATATTCTTTATTCAAGTAGGCATAGGCAGGTATTACAAGCACTTTCGAATCGTCAATTTACAAAGATGTCAATCGTGTCAGTCCTAACGGAAACTACCACCGGCTCGGAAGGCAGTTCTGCTGAGAAAAGCCAAGAAACTCAACAGTTGCTCTTTTCAAATATAAAATTTTTACAATAAATATACAACTATGATGAGCCTCCCGGGTGAGTGTCAACAGCATTAATTCACACATTGACATCATTATAGTATTCTTGGACAAACAACAGTAGTAAATGTTTCGGGCGAAAAGCAGAGAACAAAATGTCTCCTTATTAGAGTCTCTCTGAGTATCCTGCTCTGGAGAAAAATACATGAAGCTGCTTGTTTTATTTACTAATCTAAGAAACATATCTATGAGAAATTATTGTATTAAAAAATTGAGATGTTTTAGTGACAGTTCGTAATTAATACGAACTGAACTAGCAACTTAATTATAAAATTCTCCTAACAAGAAAAGATTGTATTAACTTTGAAATAGATTAGTGTCATTGAAATAATTATTGCATTAACAACAATTTAATTTCAGCAGAAACCGGAAATTCCAAAAATTTAGACATCATCAATAAATTTAATATTCAGTGATATAGATTGCACTGTGTAGAGCAATAACGGAGCGACGTTCTTTCGTTCGTTACCGCGAACATATTTCAAAACGTGCTTGGAGTATGTATAATAAATAATAATTAATAAGAGTTCACTTCACCTGCCGATACCTAATCATGTTTTTTGCGTCGTGATTCACTCGTGCAAGGAGACTGACTGGTTTTTACGTGTAGTTTTTGCGGTTCCTAATGCTCGAAACTACGTGATCGATGGTTCGAAACCGGTGTTATGATTTAATAGCGTTTAATGGCATATCGAATGTTTGCTTCTCACAATAACATTTATGGTTATCGATATGGTTATGCGCGTTGCAATTATAACTGGAGATGAAATGTCGGAATAATATTTATGAGAGCTAAAAATTGATAACCAGTTCTTTGGATACAAATGATAAGTAGAGTGCAATTTAGATAGTTTTAATAGGTTTATGTTTTAGTGTATCTCGTGTATGTAGGGATGCTGGGTACTGGGGTACGCGTGGAACGCCGCTGGAATTCCAGCTGGCGCGAGGCCAACGTTACAACTATATTTAGAGCATTCCGTCTGTGGCGGAGCAGCTCCCCGCCGCCGCCGCCATCGCCGACGTCGGGATCCCCTTTATGTGCATTATTTAGATAAAACTCATAACGGACACAGCCGCGTGGACATATGTTATAGTGTTTTACGTTTGTAGCTAAAACTACTATTAAAAACCAGAGTGGAGCACATACGCATGCGATGTTTTTAGACGATAAACTATCCTCTTCGATAGTTTAATTGCCGAGGGATGTTTTTGTAAAGCTTCATATTTTCATAAAGCTTTCGAGAAAAGCTATTAAAATTCTAATTACTTATGATATATTAGATACAAATAAAAGTAAGTTTATTTTATTTGAGAGCCATATACTATTGACCTTTCGATCTGAACAGAGCAGTTGGCAACAGTGAAAGTAACATGCGTGTATAATTTACGATAGTCCTTCAGAATTTTTACGAGTGGCCGATACGGTGTAGCAATGTACGCAACGAGGCCCGAGGGAAGGCATTGTGTGCCACGTTACGTGCGCCCGCCGGGACACCCCGCAAGGATTCGCGACGTAATGTACTGTTCATTTTCTGCGGCCCACTTATTATATAATTTTTGTAAGCATTTTTGTAAACAGAAGATTATTAAGAACTCAAATTCAAAATATTCTTCTTTTATTACTAATGTTTTGACTTAATTCAAGTTTTTAAAAATTATCTAATAACAATATGCTTACATATTTCAATGACTCATATTCTTATATTTCGTATCGAAGATTAGAATGCTTGTCTATATTCGCAAGTCGCAACAAACAGTTAGCCAGCCGCGAATGGCAGCGTCAATTACACGGACAATAGGCTCAGGGCGGCCAACTAATTATGATCTCATACATATCGATCGATGCCGATTTGCGGCAATACACTGTGAGATACAAACACAATGTAACTAACTAAGCTATTGTGCGCTTTAATTGAGACTGACTCATCGATGCTATCTGCCTGACCGGCGAGCCCCAAACTATGAGCACTCAGCACTGTGCAGATATACGAAATGTAATATGACTAGCATCTGTATGTAGAAAAATAAGTGTCATCATATAATACATACATAGAACATATGAAATATAGCAAAATATATTAAAAATATAAGTTAAGTTAAAAATATATGATTTGAATTTTAGTAAGAAATAAATAACGGACATTAAAATTTAATAAGTCATAAGAAACAGGTGTAATATGTGGCGCTCGACGCTCTCTGACTTGCTAGAGATAAAAAAAAGCTAGAGATAACAAAAAGCCTGAATCTAATACAAGAAATATGAAAAAAATATATCATAAAGAAGACAAAACAAAAATATACGAGTATGTATGTCATAATATCATAGCATTTTTCACAATTACTTATTTATATCTAGTTATAACAATAAAGTTTCAAGATAAAATTAAGCAATGTATCTTCTACGATAGCGTTACAAATATTTTATCGCATCTATCAAGAAGGCTAAGGCAACAAATAGCAAGCGCGAAGTGTAAACCGTGCCTAAATAGATAACAATGTCGGTTTTTGCAACAGAACCAATGTAGAGAAAGAATCGCGATAAGAAACTCAACTAAAAAATATGAAGCCGCTGAATAAAATTCACAAACTGACTATCATTTTTATATTTTATACTTTGACCATAAAGATCCATATTAATTTAAATTATCTGAACAGGATTAATCGCGTATATTTTAGTACTTGGAAATACGTTTTTGGAAACCCAACGATTCGAACACTATAGTAGTCTTTTTTTTGGTTTTCTTTTTTAACTTCACGTTATATCCCGCATATAGCAGGGTAGAGAGGGAACCTGAGAACCTAGTGTTAAGACACTCCGTTCTCTTATAACAACTCCGTTCCCTATTTTCCACCGCAGTGAGGCATTGCGTGCTGAGTGGCAGAACTTAACGCCGCGCTTTGCCTTGTTATCAAGCCCATCAAATGAAATACTAACATTTCCTGGTGTGAGAATCGAACCTTCAACCTGTCGCGTTTACGCACCCTTGCGCCTTTGCGCCACGACAGGTGTTAGTTTATAATAGTCCGTGGTCACATATGGGTTACGTGATTAATCCTTTTAAATTTGTTTTATATAAAATTGTTTTATATTATCTATATAAATCGCGAAAACGAAAAATCATTATGATAATTCATTTCACATGGAATGTTTCTCATGTCCGCTAACCTGGAATCTCTACTTATAGGCATAGTCTACACTTACGAAGTAACTCATGTTGATAAGATGTTAGGAAACTGGAAGCAGATAATAATTAACAATTGACTTAGTAATAATAGTACTTAGAAGATATAAATTATATACCTGGTGCAAAATATACAAACGCCACAGATAAGTCGCGGTATCGGTTGCCGGGATTCACTGACCCGTCAATATTGTGAGTAGAGTGATTACGAGAACGTGACAATATACGTAATAAAGATCATTTCAAGTAAATGTAAACGCGACTGGTTGTGGGTTCGGTTCCCACTCGGGGTAATTAAGTACAATCTTAAATTATTTTAATTTTTTCTCTCTGACAATATAAAGCGCAGCGTTGTGTTCTGCCACTTAACACGTAATCGCGTTCGGGCGGTAAGCGACGAACAAAGTGTTTTTACACAAGGTTCACTCTGGCTACCTTGTTATGCGAGGTAAAGCTGTTTTTTTAATTGATGAAAATAGATTCATTGTTTGCTAGTAAAATTATTAATATGGTGAATTTTATTTATTTACACAGAATTACCTCTCTTCAAACGTACATTTCTATTAAAAGACTGTAAGTGGATGACGCCTTACAAAAACTAAGTCAAAAAGTTCGCACAAGTTGTAGCTAGCTAACTTTCGACATGATGTCAAAAGTTTCCGGTAGCGTGTTGTTATCCTATAACTGTTGGATTAGAATATTTGACATGTCATCTTGATATGGTGTGAATTCTTATTGTTACCCAAATATTGGAATAATTCGTGTCTGCGTTCATTCAATGAGGCGTTCAGTTCCACCATTCAACAAGTAATGTCTCAATTTCTAGTGAAAATAGAGCCTTAACACTAAGTTCTCTATGCCTACACAGTTATGTGGAGAAAGCTTAAAGCTTCAATTGTAAAGGTCACAAATACGTCTAATACGTACTATATATAGAAAGTAAATAAATTTTTGAACAAAAAATGGGAGAGGAAACATTTGAAACAAGCTTCTTCTCAAGACCTCTCCTCAACTGTAAGTTTTATTTAAATTCATGTTATTTTTGTAAAGCAAATCAGACATAACAGAAGAGTACACAAATAGCTCAGGCTCGTGCACGCATCGGGCGGAATCGATTAATATGGTTTACTTCGTAATTAGGCTAATTAATCTAGCGGTACTATATGTAAGTACTTTCACAAAAATAATTTTCATTTCATTTTTCTATGACATGATGTATGACTGTGTTATATGGATGAAGCATACTTTCAATCTCAATTTTTTTGCAGTTTAACGTTATTTCTCGAATAGTAGAGTAGTCAGAGAGAACCGTTCTCTAAGCGAATTCCAGATATGGCGAGTTGAGAGGCGGAACTCAACACCGCTTTTAATTCTACTAGAACGTAAAAATAATTTAAAAATGAATATTGCCCCGAGTGGGAATAAAACCCACAAGCATGCACATTTACACTAAAACGCTTTCCTACTGCACCACGATGGACTTAAATGATATTCTAAAAAGAGCTTCCATATAAAATACAGTTACAAACGGGTACACAGTAATGTAAGTATAATATCTATTCGCATAATAAAGTAATTCGTCGTCGTCGTCGTCGTAGTGTTCGTATGTAAACACGTTGAAGAGCGCAAGTCACGTCGCGTGATGAGTGCAATGTGAGCGTCATTCATCATCAGGAGAAACTGCGACAAATTGTAGTGTCAATCAAAGGCGCTCGGTTTCTAGCCGCCTCGCCACTTAGACAAGCGTCTGACCTCCTATTTGCTATATTCAAAACAGTTGACCTGAGCGCCGCATATTGACTTAATATACAATTAGAATTTCATAAGATTGTAGAACTCGAACTTAGAGTTAGTTATATGATATATGTATTAAAAAGTCAATTTGTCGCTTTACCGTAACATGCAAGCGTTACTTATACATACTAAAAGTAAGATATTCGAAATGAAAAAGAAAATACTCTATATTAGCTTTATTTTACTAATCTGTATAAACATTATATGTGTTCTATTTTAATTTACGAAAAAGCAAGATTAAAATATTACAATTTTAATGTATCGATGCTTATTAATATTAATCATAGAAAAAATGGAACTTCACATTAATGCTAACCTATTTAGCAGCAAATCAGAGTAAACCCAGTGTCAACACACTACGTTCGCCGCTTTTCACCCAAATCCCTGACAATGCATGGAAATCGTAGTCACAATCTATCGCGCTTACAGTCCAACTCTATTGCTAATTATAATCAAAGTAAACATGGATAATAAGCGATTTCCCAAATACATCATATAAATAGGTTCAATAAAGCAATGATTGACAAAGAGCGAGCTTACATACATACAGCGTACAGCAAACAATATCAGCGCGAATTATACTACGCGTCATACGAAAGTGATTGATGGCAAGCGAAAACATCGGGCATGACACCGCGGTATTGTGCACGGCAAGTGTTAGTATTGCTTTTCTTATACCCACACTTGTGTATAAATGCTAATATATATTTAATATATAATATTCTACAAATAAAAAGTAAACAGAAGTAAATATTGATAATTGTAATTTAACTTCGCTACACGCTTCATCGCTAGCGGAGTAGTCAAAGCGAACATAGCGCCAAACGGTCTTTTACTGGTTTCGCCTCATCCACAATCATTAACCTCTTCATACATACCCTGCGGGGGGTCCTCATGCTTTTATTATACAAGCATTAATAACAGTGACATTAAGAAAATCTTAACTGTTCAAACAATTATGGTGGTACGTGACCTATAATTTAGTTGAGGCGGTGAAGGCGACAAGGGTCAATTAGCTATTACAGCAATTGTGGAATATGGGTCAGGACCCGCGCCGTGGGCGGTGCCTCATCACACCACCTAGCAATGTGGCCAATAAATATTGCCAAGGAATAATGCTCACATAGCAATTCAGATTATCTGATCTTGAATAATGTATACGAATATACAGCCAATGGAAAATTTATGTGGAACGGAAACGCCGAGGACTATCTAGACATGACATCAAAGGAGATTCTGGTTTAAATCTGCAATAAACGTTTAATGGCTCAAAACAATTTCAAACTTTATGTCGTCACATATAAATAATCCCAGTCAAAGACTAACTAGTATACGAGTTATACAATATGGCTGTTCAAATTGCATAATAAAACTGCATTTCATGATTTTGTTTAATTTAGTAAAGATATTTCGTCCCACTATGGTAAAATATTCACATGTTACTCTCGCGAGTAGTACATGTACGGTACATATAAGTACGAGAAGGGCCCTGGAGATTGTGAAGGCGGTAATTACATCAGCACGGATCAAATTAGCTTTCACTTCACGATAGAAAGGCAGAAAGGCAAGCAAGCGGGATACGAACACAAATATATTCAAATAGGCCGCTTCATTAAACACTTTCCAGATAATATTGAATCAATCAAACAAGATATTTTATTATAACATTTTACCTTATACTTTCTCAGAATCGCCTTCTGTTACTTATTAATATTGTACACGAGGAGCCATTGTACAGCTACTTCCCTCTGACTTGCTTTAATATTGTATGTCACATATAGGTAGCGTTATTATTTTATTTTAAGAAAACACGTTTGGAGCAGCATCTGAGGGTATGGGAATATCGTTTAAAAGACCTGTTTTATTGACTGAGCCTGCGATTCGCAATCAAATGGACGTGAATATATAGGTTCATTTACCAAAATCTCTTTATGAAACTCGTTTTATATTTAACTGATAATAATGATATTAATTTATTACGGCGTAAAGCAGCAAAAACTTGCACAGACTTCTCAGTGTTAAGCAACGAGTCAGTAAACTGTCATAATCGACAATACAATAATGTATTATATCAGAAATCATAAAATATCAGAACGATTCCTTACAAACCGGTCTCGCACTCATTTCACTAATGAGCTTAAATGCACTAGATTTTAGCCACAACCTACATCTATATAAAGTGATAAAAATCCCGTTTCTGCGCAAGTGTCTACGACTGCAGTCTGTAGATTGTTATATACCGTACGGTGCGTGTAAATGTTACGTGCACCGTTTATCTAAGCACATATGTTGGGAAACAAATAAAACATATAATTGCAATTAGAATAGTTTTAAAATCATTTTAGTAATACAAAAATGTATAACACAATATAAACAGTGAGCACGTCCACTAAATATAACTTTATTTATATGTTGTCTTTATCAGTTTCACGCTTTTTCCTGTATGGCAGGATACTCAGAACGATCCTATCGACAATCCACTTCGTTCTCCATTTTTGCCCAAATGCGAATCATTGCTTCAAAGCATCAACGTCGCGTCTGTTTTACCAGAGGGGAGAAATGTGAATAAATTAAAGATATCACCCGAGTGGGAATCATACCCACATCATTTAAATTTACAATCCCATACCGCCACGATGGCTTCAATATTTAACCCAGATACAACCATATTACGTTACCATAACTGATTACAGACGTTAAGGCTCTAGAGAGCAGAGTGGTTAATCTCAACTGCCAACAAAATTGAATTATCAAGATTTCTCGAGCCAGTATGAAAACGGATTTACTGGGATGATTAAGGTTTCTAATCGTCGGCACTCTGCAGCAATCAGCGCGGGTCACGTCACGTCACGTCACCTCACAAGCGACATATTGACATTAATCCGCGGCTCCGTAGAAATCGATGCACTATATATTTCATAGCATTCTGTCATCTATCATAATGTGCTATGATAATGTTGTTCCTGTCATTATCTAGGCTTAATAACTTGTAGAGTACAAATTGTAGGCATAGATTGATCTTTAAACGGGTTAGGGTCATGACACAGTGGGAAAATAGAAGAATGTTACGTGGGGGGTTGTGAGTTCAATGAAATGAATTGGGTTAGTTAAGGCTACCTTTGTTTCTCTGTGCTGATCAGATAGAGTAGGATACCATCATGAAATGGTAAAATATGAAGAACAGATATATCACAAGATGTTCCAAATGTGATTAACACGATAACAAAAACAATTTAAAGTAAAAAAAAAAAACAAAAACAAAATAACCGACAAGATATGTTATATTCATAAATATATATTTTTAAATGTTCCATAGTATTTTAAATAAAAGTAAATATTCATTTGTGATAGGGGATAACTATTCATTTGCGTATAGTTCCACGAATTAGGGTCGTGTAAAAAATGTAATTAAAGTAACGAAAATATGCTTTTGAACCTTTCACCGCAACTCATCACGAGTTATAATTAAAGTAGGTATTCATTTCGCGAGCGCCCCCGCCACCGCCACCGCCGCCGCTACGGCGTACAACGTACAGCTAACAGCGGCCTACAGTCGGGAGAAACTTTTACCTGAGAGCTTTGTTCAGAGCAGTAATTGACTTAAATATGTACCTACATAATATAGTTATTAAATGAAACTAGGTATTATAGCCGGATTTATAGCGTATATTTTGTGTATTTTGTTGCGTAACTAGAGACAGACGAAGGTAGAGTCTATCTATAACCTCGGACTAATAATGGTTAAAAACATCAATTTTTCAAAAATATACTTCCCAATACGATGATATACGTGATTAATACGCTCAAAATTGTTAAAACAAGTCGAAATATAGCGAAAACCACAGAATTTATATATAATATTAGCCTATATGTTCTACAGGTACAACCTAAATTAGTACAAGAATTTTTGTAGAGATCTTAATAAGGAATACAGAGTAACGATCTTTTTTACATTCAGTATTAATACTATTTTTGCGGAATTAGTTAAGAAATCGTTTTTAACGCGACATTTGTAAGTGTCATAAAGTTTTAAGTTTTTGTAAAACTTCAGCCAGCCATATATTCACAGCACGACGTGGGTGACGGCGGTAGTAATGGCTCGTACTTTCTTCTAATAACCATAGTCCGCGAACTGTAATACATTACTCCGACACAAACTAATCGTAATTGGCTGTCGGAGCGAATGATAATAATAGTTCAATTTTACAAACTTAAATTACTTGTTACGCAAAATGGAAAGTGTTGCAAATGCAAGTGACTATAGAAATGAAACTTTTAATTTCAGAACTACATGTCTATGTCGAATACTAGTTAATGGTGTATTACTATCGGAACGGCCAGTCGAAAGGATTTAAATGTATATTTTTTTTTTAGTTTTCGGACAACGAGCAATCGGAGAGAATCTTGTACCAAATACAGCGTGCGTACACTTTTCAGCAGTTTTTGAGATATAGCGTGTTATACAGCGGAACTCATCGCCGTGCTTTGTCTTACCAGAGTGGGAATATGAAAGTAATTTTAATTACTACCCAGAGTTGGAATCAAACCCAAAACCTCATAGGTTTAAAATCAGATGGTTTCAGACATTACGAGAGCCTCAAATATCTATATACGTTTATGATATAATCCACAGATACAACCAGGTAATTTTCGAAACAGCTCACAATACGCGCATATAGTATTGGCAAAGCGCTTTGCTTTTTACCTGTAGTGACATAATATTTTCCTTATACGTGCGAGAGCGAGTCGACGCGGGCCAAGGTCGCCCACTCTCAGCCTCACTCGACACTTTACTGCATCTTTCGCTTAAATATACTAAAGGTCACTCTTGACGTCTGTTACAAAATCATGTTATAAGTAATCGTTAAGTATATAAGTGATGGTTTAATATTTAAAAATATGTTAAATTATTGTATGTAACAAAATCTCTCCCCGGTTCTTATAACGCATAATCTTAGTATTGTTTCGTGTTTCTATTTTAAATAATCATATTTCAGGGCATTATGGCTCAGTAGGGTGCTTCTTATTGTCGATTCCCATTTAGAAGAAGGATTATGTCCAAACAATTCACTTTCTCGCCCTTCTGGTAAGAAAAGCGTGGCGTGAGTTCCGTTACTTAGCACATAATGCCTCTAATTTAGGCTAAAAGTGGATAATAGTGACTCGACACTGAGTTCTTTCTTACTATCCCGGTATGCGAGAAAATGCGAATACAAATAAATAATAAATTAATAAAACAAAGTTATTAGTATTCACAGCCAACGTGTATGCAACTCTGCAAGTGCAATAATAGACCGGTAACTACGCACTTCACGGGAGGTCACTTTACATGACAAACACTTTGCGCTACACTTACGAACACAATAAATACATACAACATACGAGTACAAGAAGCCGGTCTGTCTGTTTGTTTAACACCACCAATACCCAAGAACATTCCGTCAGATTCGCAAACACTCTACAAATAGAACGAGTACGTGAGAATGAATGGAAAACATCATATTTAAGTAATGGAAACACGTCGAACAGTTGTATGTGGCGATCTGTACGTCAGATATATTTTGGTTTTACATTAGCTCAGTGTTTTATTGTTCAGCGGATGTGATGTAACGCGGGGTAGCGCGTAGGAACGCTTATGTAAACGAAACTCCAAACGCACTCATTCATCTAACTTTTATGTATCAACCTAGTAACTGTAAATCGCGTGTATAAATCTTTCAAATGCATAGTCATAGTAGTACAGGTTATCGTGACGCAGTGGTACGAGTATAGCGTACGACTATAAACGTGATGATTGTGGGTTTGGTTCAAAGTGGTTCAAATTGTCGACAATTTAAACCACTTCAAATCACTCTAAAGAATGACTATATGGAATTTCATTTCTATGCTCTGGTAGGACGAAGCGCGGCGATGAATCCACCACTTAATGTTTTGAATTCGGGCGTAACATGAACACTAGGTTCTCTTTGATTATCCTGCTGGGCGGCAAAAACCGTTAGGCTGCTAAAAAAAATATTAAAAACGGAAGACATCATGCGCGAGAATTATAATTTTATTAAGCAAGCAGGTGTGAATATCAATATGATAGTCAATAGTAGGTAAGCTTGCGACAACGTGCGTTGACCAACAACGTAAGCTCCAAGAGTTGCGGTCGACTGGACTTTACTAACGTATTCGGTTACATTACGCGCGCCAGCTAATTATACTTTTATATGGAAACTTATGTAATAAAAACTTGTACTACATTAGCGCATTCATGAAATTTAAATTGTGACCATCATGCCGCAGTGGGACAACGTCTGACTGTAAATACGAGTAGTTGTGGGGTCGATTACCACTCGATGAAATTATTCCAATTTCACTGCTCTGCGTTGAGTTCGTAATGTCTCGAAATCGGCGAACGCAGTTGTTCGTTAACACTAAGATCTCTCTGACTCCTCTTCTATGCGAGCAAAAGCATGAAAAATGGTTTTTTACAATAAAAATTATTACATTACCACAATTAATTTAAGTATAGATATTACCAAACATATTCAAATTAATTCCACCGGACGGCGATAGTGACCGCGCTGCTATCAGAGCGGCACTATCTGTTGATCTGCACTTGCGCCTTGCATTCAACACGTTATGTTGTTTTTATGTGCTTTGTTTACAGGAAGTACCTTTTACTATGACCTACATATGGGACGTGCTTTTGTCTATTTGTTCGTATAGACTTAATGTTAAAATATTATAAGTGATGCAGGCATCGATATATATACAGTATACAAAATTATGATATTTGGATGACAAAATACGTATATTGTGACCATTTAAGGCAAAGTATCTATTATTAAATATATTTCAAATACATTATTTTCTTAAATTACATAAGCCTTTACGTTATATTAATAGTTAGACGTTTATAGATTAGCTATCTTTTTGAAAACAATTTCCCAGATATACAATAGACCTTGACCTTACCTATCAATATGAATCATCGTTTAAGTGAAAATATTCAGTATATGTTTTTATATTCAGTTTTATATGAATTAAAATGGCTACGTTTTTAAGTACCGGATGAATCTATTGAAATTTTATAGTTCAAGGCGACCGCGTCGTTCGGATTTTAGTTTATTTTTACTTTTATAATCCACTACAAGCTCTACAAGATATTTAGCTTCGGAACCAGCTACTCCGACTATACTAGTCACATACATAAATGAATTTGAAACGGAATTCGGATGTTACAAATGTAACACTCTCAGACATTTGGAAGTGTTTCAAATATTACATAAATTCATTATAAGGTAAACTGCGAAGGAGTTTCTTCTCATGGTCGATGTAAAGTGAACATTGCCTACAGCTCATTTAAATAATAATTGGTTGAATCCCGTTACAATTATAAAATGAAATAATGTGATCATTATCTAACTTGAAAAAAAATATCATGTCTATATATATTTTAAGCTCCACGCTTTTTTCAGTAAGGTAGTCAAAAAAAACCTAGTGTGAAGACATTGTGTGTTAAGTTACAGAACTTACCACTGCGCGTCGAGCGATAAAATAAAAATACGATAAGATAAAAATACGTGAATTGCTCTGAGTGGGAATCAAACCCATAAACCCTCGTATTGACAATCAGACACCGTCCTCTTACGATGGCCTCTACATTTATTAAAGATGTAATAAAAGTTACTTTAATGGTATTTAAAACAAGTACATAGGTAATCGTATATTAAAACGATACATAATAATTAAATACGTAATATTGAAAGTGCAAGGGTTTGGCAAATCAACCGCCGCTCGTAATGTGTGCCAATGTTAAACAGTCATTCATTAAATTCTTTACAATCGCTCTATAATCAACAATTAAACAAACCAAACAATGGACGCTGTTGTCACATAAACGAGGAGCGAGACATTGATAGATGAAGGAAATATTCTGATAAATAACTACTTACTTATAATCTCTTTAAACATTTTAGGTCAGTTAACAAAAACACCTTTGTGACACAGTTGGGACGTGTCTTGAATGAACGTGGTCTTTGTGGGTTCAAAAGTTAACGGAAAAATTAATATTAAAAGATTGGTAAATTTTATTTTCTATCTTATTTGGAATCAGGAAATTCTGCGTTGGATGACCCAACTCAAGTAGCCCTCAGACCGTTTTAATTTATTTACAGCGTCGAAAATTTTGATAAAACTTTTGATTCTAATAAACCACATTTTCGAAATTTTGGAGTTACAGCAATTACGCTTTCCAGCGTGGATACGAACATTCTTCTCTTAATATCTACCGTTTAATTCAAACATAATCGAATCCACAACACACAATATTCTACCGAATGCTTAAATATGTACTTAATACTAATAATATTTGTCCTTATATTATGAATGTGTAATTATTACACAAAATCTTTACGAATTGTAACCTATGTATTCATCTAATGTAAAAGCTATATTATTTGTAAAGTTTCATCTAGATCTGTCCAGTAGATCATGCGTGTAAGAGTAACTGACATCCATATATTCTCACAAACCTTTCTATTTATAATTTTAGTAGCATAGTTAGATTTCTTGGCCTATAGACTTATGCGTTATTGCCTAGTTAATATAGTTATTAACAATTTTTCCGCTCTGTGTTTTTTGAAATTCACAAACGCGATTGCCAAATAAAATGTGTCGTCTAATGCCCACTATTTGGCAGTTCGCAGCTTTATCTTACTCATTCATGATTGATACTGAACACTCATTAGCTCTCTTATACTAAAAAAAACAAGAAAAATGAACTTGTATTTATGTATCAGAGTGCTCAAATATTTGTAAATTCAAATCAGACCGAAAGTAATTTTTATGCGGGACGAATAAATGGTTATTTTATATGAAAATGTTTACGATTTATGGAAATCTACCAACACGAGACGCGAGACTCAGCTACTGCGTTATGGTTAGACAAACAGAATCGTTAAACCACACAGCTGCGAAAAACAATAAAATGTTGCTTATGAAAATGAGTTTCGCTTAGCGAATGCAAATTTCAGACGAGAATATCAATATAAACGTATTTTATTCACATGTGTATCTAAACATGCTACTTACATAAAATATACAGAAGCTGTCGTGTCGCAGTGGAACACATATGAGTGTAAACACGGTTAGTGATATTGGTTGTGGGTTCAATTCTCACTCGTGGGAATAATTAACATAAATTATTATTGGACCGCTCTGGTAACACAACGATGAGATCATCGTTAAGTACTACCTCTTAACATGCACAATGTCTTAATTTAAGATGGAAGATGGACAGCTGAGCGGCAAAAGTAGAGTTTTAATATAAAATCTAGTCGCATAAAAAATACAATTTATAATGAGGCCTTATATCGTAAATGAGGCCCTGTTATAAGTATATTGCTTACATTAGTGTATGTACATTGAACAGCGACTATTTGCAGTTGACGACGACCCGAGAGATGATCTCACGAAGCGCATTACGACAATTCAGTAGGTGTGTAGCTGAGACCTTAACGGAATTAATCCATTTAATCGATTATCTAAAAACAAGTAGTTATTTTAATATAATACTTTAAGTACATAATGCACTTACTTAATATTTTACACCTTAAAGGGATCTCAAATTCAAAGAATGTTAACCACATACACTATAAAAATCCTTTAAACATACACCAATAATAAAAATATTAGCTAGTAAGCTACTTTCTTAAATTGTAAGTATCCTTATCTGAACGTTTTCATACATATCGAGATGCAACAATAAATACCTGCTTATCTAACAAGTGTTCGTCGTGGTGAAATACATTCGTACTCCAGTTTATTTTTCTGAGAATGTTTTGAAATGATCGGCGATATGAAATAGAAGCGTTACACAGTAACAACTGAATGAGACGATGTCGCAACAGCACGGACGCGCGGACACATGTCGATAAACATATAATATTTCAGGGACATTCACCAATTATGACATCTATATTTACGGTATTTGGACAAAGCACGGTGGAATGTTGATATGATGTTACGAAATAAATACCTTCAAAGTATATTTATTAATGAAAGTAAGCGATTAACAAAACTATAGAGACTTAGTTGTAGTAATAATGTGAATACAAAAGTAGATCTACTTATTTGTAACTCTTAGGTGCTTAATCAAGTCATTAATCCAATGAAAGAAATACTATACTAAAACGTTGAGTAGATGACCCTTACCTTCTGTAAAGTAATGTTTTGTTCCTTTAAACACAGTCTACAGTTCATGATAAAAATATTATTTAAAAACATCTTTGCATTACTTCAAATATCAACTTCACTAATCAACAAGAATTCAGGTCAATCTAAAAAAATATGACCAGTGTTTTCTCAGAATAACAAAAGTTAATGAAAGATAACTATAAAGTGTAGTATTATTGCACTTTTAGAAAATAAAATTGGATTATTTATATTAGATCCGTACAATATATACGGGAAAGTAAAAGAAAAACTAGACATCAACACAGCTATAAACTTTAATGTTCGTTTCTATAAAGTAATATCTTTGTCTTAGAGTGTAAGCCTGCTAACTCCATATTTACTAAATAATAATAAAAAGAGCCAGAAAACACTTTTACATAGATTTACAATGTTGCAGTATACATATGTAGTGAGCCGCGAACTGTTGAATTCATGGATTTCAAAATTTCCCTAAACATCACAATACTTTCTGTTTTCAGATTTCTCGATGGTGTATTTTTTTATACTTTCGGACTATATAATATATAATAAAAGTAATAATAATGAAAAATTGACTTAGCAGATTTACACTTTAAGCTGCTAATGTTTTTGTATGCATATAATGGAAGCGAAATAGATAGAAATAAACGTAGGTAGCTGTACCTAACAACGATCGATTAGCTCCGAGTAAACAAGCATAGATTTAAAGCAGTAATGTAAACAACATAATTCTCAACGGATATTAAAGTGCACGTCTATTTATAGTGAGCGGGTTAATCACTCGCCGCCGCGCGGTATTGCCTGCGCAGTGCGCGTGAGCACCGGCACCGTATCCGATACCGTTACGATGGGGTCTGCCCCGTTCTTATGAACTATGACCTTCCTGCTTACACGACAAGTGTTATTGTATTCTAAAATTTGAAAACTTTACTCATAAGCTTTGTGTAAGTAGCTCAAAACAACTCTAAGTGGCGCTCATAGAACAGTAACTGTAGACAGTGGCGAGACACGAACAAAAAATGTAGAAACGTTTTTATTTAATTTTGGTTCGATTAAAGGCTATGTAATCGATAAAAGTTCCGGACGATTGCCATACTCGCCTCACCCTCATTTTATACGCTCATAAAAAATGATTTGTAATTCCAAGTCGACAGAAGGGTGCTACGAGGACGTTAGCGCTACCCACGTGGCGAGGGTACTCGACCCTCTGGCTAGCGTGTATGTATGGGACGACGTCGCACTTCGAATGCGAAACCACGCGATGATGTCACCGCGCCGCGCTCGCGTCGCCCGCGCCGCCGATAGCGATAATAATGCCAAGGGCAATCGCGTCACGACGCGCAGCGCCTCGCGAGGCGCATGTGTCTTACATACATAATATGTACATATATTTGTAAGAAAGTGACCAGGTGCTTATTCCTAAATAGAGAGAAGAAACTTTTTAGCTGTCCATGGATAGATCTATGCGTTGGGTCCATCGTTTTGCAGGAAGCGGAGCAGTGCCTGGGATTTCCGACCCAAGTGAAGGCTCAAGGGGCCTCTTTAAAATGAAGGTTCATTTTAATGCGACGAAGAGTGTCTTGACACCAGGTTCTCTATATGTTCCCAGCCTTGCGGGATAAAGCGTGAAGCTGCGTCTTTTATAAATGTAATCCATGGTGCTCATCTCTACTATGAGCTCGTCCTCTCTCTACCTAACCAATTTATTTAATCTAATATAATGTGTCATATTTTGAATAACTAAGCGTACAAAACCACAGAATTAAAACAAAATAAAAAGAAATATTTACTAATTTATAGCATTTTGATAACATACTTGACAATTTCCATAGAATAACATGTGTGCCATGAGTCATGCTAGAGCTCTATGAGATTATTGAGCTTGATGATAACGTACAATGTTCAGTAATTGTGATCTTGATACGACACACAACAAGTGACACGAGTGTCTTTTAAATGAACAGTGCTCAACAACGTATAGACTAATTAAAAGTGATGGAAATAAAAATAACAATCTTAAACATACAATACAACCTGCAATTTTAGTTACTTCTTTCTTTGAAGAGATAACATAGGTATTAATGAAATCACATAATTTATATACTTAATACATTAAAAACAAAAAAGACATTAATATAAAAAAGTTGTTTGTGTGTCTGTGTCATTTGTACATAAAAGAAAAAAATCATAAATTTGCAAAAATATTGTTACAAGTGTATAATTAAAACAGTTATACATTGAGTATTCGTACATAAATTACTATACTTCAACACTGACATATATATATATATATATATATATATTTTTTATGGATAACGGATAGCAAACGAGCAGAAGGACCACCTGATGGTAAGTGGTTACCTTCGCCCATGGACACCTACAAAACCAGAGATGTTGTAGATGCGTTGCCAACCTAGAGGATACAGATGGAAGGGGAGGACAATGTAGTATTCCGCTATCGGAACCACCACATTTTGGGGAAAAGATGGGTAGGAAAGGGGAAAACCTGGCTTACATGCCATCGAACCGGAACACATCATAAGATATTTGGCGGTTCGTCTTTGACATGACAGTGGTCGCGAGCCAGACGGAGGACGAACCTCCTACCACCAAAAGAAATATATGTACCTATATACTTATAAGTCACAACAAACATACTGTACGTTTGCTCTGCCAAGTGCCAGCACAGCTTTACTTAGCGATAACATATTTAAAATGAAGTGTCGCGGTCGCCCGCGTTTCTTACTAATCCTACAAAAATATTCTTTGCTAAATATATTAAAATTTCGCAACCACAATTTCTTTTAATAATTCTCATTTCTTTCACCACTTTTAGTGAGATTTTTTCACCTAACTGTGATCATTAACAACTTTTATTTGTACTGAGTTTTACCGTTTTTAAATTATAATTTTAAGTATGTGGCCGCAAGTCGCAGGTGGCTCGGCTCGATGTCAAATTACGAACAAATTTACAAACACGAAATGAGTCTTTTTAAACGTTACCTGGCGGTACTGTTTAAACCTGTATCAAACGAGGCTACTGTAGCGCAGTGGGACACCTACTGATTCTGTAAATGGAGGGTTGTGAATTCGATTCGGTTATTCACTCGCACTAAATTTAAATGTTTATGTTAATTTTATATTACGTACATGAATGCGTACGTTGGTGTAAAAAGTTTTATTTTATTTTTGAGGCTACTGTTTAAACTTCATGATTGTACCCAACACGATACGTAATTTTGGTTTAATATTATAAAAAAATATAGCGTAAAGTATACTGAAAGATAGCTATTTAATAAGAGAAATTTCGTATACGTTTCTAGGGATTTTTCTTTCCTTAGTATTTATGTAAATAAGAAATGGTAAAATATTAAAATAAATGCTTATAACTTTAACATATTTTGAACAAGAAGAAGTTCACAGTTCATTGACACTCAGCATAAAATGTGCTGTCGTACGTATTTTTCCATTTCTCTCGTGGTTTTCCCAAGAGACCTATACACGGTGACATCAGATGAGTTGCTAAGAGTCCTATGCGTAACTATAATCATATAGGTATAAGTCTATGCCACAAATTTGCTCTAGAAAACACGCAACTCATGTATTTTTCGTAATAAGAGGTAAGGTAGAAAATGATTTAATCCAAAGTTATTTTTTGCATTTTATGCACCGTCCAACTTGTGACAGACACTGCCCATTTTCACTTTTAGAGAAATTAAAATATTACAAATAATGTTCCCCCGCGTAAAAATACAACTCACTCTACACTTAACTATCGCGTGTACAAGTAGACACTTCCTAACTGCAATGCGGTGACTCCTTGCTTTAGAATAATTTGTGAAATTTGTATCAAACGAGGCTACTGTAGCGCAGTGGGACACCTTCTGATCCTGTAAATGGAGGGTTGTGAATTCGATTTCAACTCGGAGGAATGATATTATTAAAATATTTTAATTTTTTCGCTCTAGTAAAGCAAATGGTGGTGTTGAGTTCTGCCACTTCACACTCGATTGTTTTCGGGCAGTAAGTGGAGACCGGAGTGTGTTGACATTATGTTTTACTCGACTACCCTGCTATGCGGGAAAAAACAAGAAGCTATGTTAAAGTGTCAAAACCAAATCGAAGTAGGGCAATATAATATTCTGCTTTCGAGCTACAATACTTATGAAGTCACAAGTGTTGTCACAATAACCAAGACAAAAATATATTTCACAAAAATTTCAACATCGAGGTCGAAACAACAAATGGTTCTATAATGCGGAGTGTTTGTTTATCCGAGAGCGACGAGTTCCTTTCAAAGCCAAAACATTAACGCGATCCATTTAGTATCAGTGTATGTATGGCTTGGAAGACATCCAACTATTATCATGTGAACCGTTGAAATGATGAGATTAATGCATCGACTCGCTGTCACTGACTGTCTATCCTGCGACTTCATTTGCGTGGACTACAAAAGCTCCATCCACTATGAGTTCGTGCTCCCCTACATAAAGCGCCTACATGCCAGATTTCAGCCTTCCATAGTTTCGCCTGTACTTTATCTATTAATCACTCAGTAACACAAGCGTTTTATATAAGCCTATCCACCTACCTACCTATAAAACTTGAGAGTAACGTTGTGCCAAGTCTCTTAAAGTTTCAGTTTTTTACAATATTTCTTGTTATTTCACTAATCGTTGTCAAAGTTATAGTCACTTCAATAATATTTGCAGCTGAACACATAATTAAAGTATGCGTCATCGTCAATATAATATTTATAAGAGTTACTAACATACTTTACATATTGTACTTTACAAAGCGTGAAAGTATTGAGGGCATTTTCAAGTTTATGTTACAGATATATCTGTAAATTCTATTTTTATATCATTTTGATTAAAAATTAAATGAAATACTTATTTGAATTATCTAACTTTTAATAATTAATAATCCAAATACCTATTAATATCTAAAAATTCTATAAGTCGCCTTATAAACCTATTCATGACCCAGAAATTTGCTACAAAGTCAGTTAACACAGCAGTTAACATTCAAATATTTCCAACAAATGAGTTAACATTTGACACAAGCACCGAATGGCGTGTGAATAAAAGCAAAAGTCGAAATGACTGAGCAGCTGTCGTGTGGCTGGAGGCTTGTAGACTGTACACTGTACACTGTAGTCACGTCGCGGGTCGTCGGCCGCAGCGCGCACCGCCGTGCACCGCCACTATGAAGTTTTGAGCCAACTCACCATGGGATTGATTCAATGGAAACCATTTGAGCAATGAATTTAAGAAGCACAGTAAACTATAATGATAAGAAATTGAAAATTATGTTTTACATAGTTTCAGCTTAATTTCACATTTAAAAAATATTACTCGTAAATATCAGATTTGCAACGTTTCAATCTAAAAAGTATATCATTTTTAAATAAAACTATTTCATTTTACAGATTAGTCGCGTTTAAACACGCACAGTCACAGGTCACAGGTAGACTGCAGGTTATAGTGTAGTCCACCTGTGACCGCGGGCAGCTGTAATGCGTTCGAGACGCAGGATTTTCTAAAATCTATTTTTGAATAAGGGTTGCTGTTCTCTCTAGTTACAACTTTATAGTAAAATAGCATATACATCAAAATAATATAATATGTACAATTTACAATTTTTTTGTTTTTACCATTACGCCACTTGTGAACCGATGAAGTTGCTGAACGTGACGGTACAAATAAATGAATACATTCCTCTTTCTCATATATAGAAACAACGATGCAGTTCAGTTAGGATACACCCATTGATCTTGATTGAGCGTGTTAATGCGTACGCTTATAATGCATTTTACAACGTGGAGTCGCGTCGCGTCTGAGCGAGACACCTTTCATGGGAGACCGTCCCCATTAATAAAGCCGGCCGTCCCATAAAATGCATGGAAACTGCTATAAAACACGAGAACGGCTCTTATTTATGCCGTCATGATCACATCATTAATGTAGGACAACATAATTTAGATTACATTTAAATTATAGCGCATTGTAATAGTTCCCGTTTAAACAGTTATATATGTACGTATGGAAGTGTAGTCCACGATAGTATTTGCATACGTGTAAGTATATTCCCGAGTGCATATGAAATGTAAATACTGTAAAATACATCAAAAGTCCTTATAGAATCTATTAAATTTAAGCGACTACGAATAAAGCTATATATAAAATATCTTTTTACAAAACATTTATGAATAGAAAATATACTATATAAGGAAAAAGAACGAAACTTATTTTTGTCCATAACCATATTATAACATACAAGATTCTAATTTAATAGCAGGTAAATATATAATAAAAAATCTAATAAAGACTTTCAGAATGAAATTGTATGAAATAAACGAATACAATAGTGAACGACTCCCCGCGGAGCTGTGAAGTGTTGTTGATGTTAGGGGATTCCCTAGGAATATTCATATAACGCATCACAGATCACAATTCACGATTATGTGCCAAATACTAGCTAGCTGTTTATGTTTCATACACATGCCTATATTTCCACCATTTATATTTAAGTAATTTTGAAAATGTATGTAAAATAAGTAGCAAGAAGAAATTCAATTCAGTGTGGCAACGGGGAGGTAAATGAATATCAAAATTATTTTTTATAAAATACTTGTACATCAAATTTAATAAATATAAAGTACATAGTTTTATTTTATTTCATACATTTTTGTGTAAATATAAAATTTATAGGTACTTTAGCGACTTTCCCAAATTAATGATTAATGGCTCTAACAACGGGCAAAGTAGTGTATTTTAAAAGAAATGCACATAGTAGAGTACACTCAGCCTTCGAGTTTTGAAATATCGCGTATAATTCATGCTGAATAGTGAAATAGGTCAGCTTAATGACTAGAACGTAAGAAATTAAATTGCGCGAAGTTTTCTGAAACTCCGCCACTGTAATTACTCTCTGTCGTATTTCAAAAGCGATGTCAATGGAGAATACAGTGAAACCAGTGCTTAAAGCCGAGGTGCCTAAATTTTAATATTTATAAGATCTACAATAGTTTGTAGCTATCCGGATTCGCTGTTAATTTCCTGTAGCTTCATAACAGGAAATCGATTTCGAACAATTTGCACGAATAACGTGGAATGTTAACAAATATCGATTGCGTGGAATATTAACAAATATCGATAAATTCGATGAATATCCAGAGTGTCTCGGTCCCGTTGCGATGAGCGTGCCAACATATGAAAACAGAGGAAGTGTCAGTGGAGCGTCCGAGAGTGCAGGTAACGTGTAACAGCCGGTCACGCGCGACGTTTCCTCGCGACTCGCCTTCCGGACGAATGCACAGGAAACACTACTGATAATCTTATGCGAAGACCGATTTTGAAGACAAACAAACATTTTTAATACTTTTGCACACTTAGGAGAAGAAAATTTTGAAAATATGAAAATTCGTACATAACGGGACTTAAACCCGCACCGGCTTACTACTCGTTCGGACTGTTTCCAAGTGACGCGGGTTTGTCCCACTACGTTGAAATTCTAAACGTTTTCTAAAAAAATACAATATCTAACAATATCATGTTTTCCTTATACTAGTTACTAGCTCTGCGTGTGTAATAGGTTAAAATTATGTATATTTAAAATTAAGGAAATACAAGTTTATACAAAACGAAGTAAAAAAAAAGAGCTTACATATTGTTTTGTATTACAAAGTAGCATTTAACTGGATCGTGTAGGAAAACACTTGTATAATAATCCTTGCATTATTTGTACATAAAAATAAATTCGGAACGAAGCTTTTGTATCTCGTTATAATGTTCAAAAAGTACTTTGGCTTAACGTAAAAACGATTTTTTTGTTTCTATAATGATTGAGGTCATCGTGGCGCAGTGGCACAGCGTGTGGCTGTAAACGCGATTGGTTGTGGGTTCCCCCTCGGAAAATGATCATATTTAAATTATCTTCATTCCCTCGCTCTAGTAAAACTATCACGGCGATGAATTCTGCCACTTCAAATTGCAATGTCTCCAATTCGGACAGAAAGTGAAAAACGGAGTGTCTTGCCACTGGGTATTCTCTGACTACCCGGCCATATGGGAAAACATTAATTTAAAAAAATATGTTCATAGAATGTATAGGTATAATGTCACTATACATAAAATGTGAAGTGAAAGTGATGCACCAGTTCCAAAGAAAATATTTGTAAAAATAAAAATGACTAATAAATTCATGATAAATACAAAAAATCTCGACTTTGGCGTGTTGCCAGCCGTTGACAGTAGCTAAGAATTCACAACAGGTGGAAGAACAGCCAAAGTATTTGAAACGAGTCTTTTTCGCCACTAATATTTACTTACATTGTATGTATGTATGTCATAGGATAGTCATCAGCTTTTGTACTATGTAGCGTATGTCGGATTTTTTTAGTGGAATATATTTAGTGACTGATACTATTATTTAAAAAAAATGTAATAATATAATATGATATTTTTTAATATAACTATTTAATAAAATACAATGCAAAAAAGTCAATAACGTTTATGATATCAGGAAGCCGCCACAATAGTAATGTTACATGTTACAGTAACATTAACACACGATATGAGGAAACTGCACAAATTAATCAACTCGTTTACAAAATGTAGTACATTCCAGAATAGGAATTAATAAGATTGTGTCAGTGCCAGAAAAAAAGAGAAACGAGAAAGTATCATTTTATTAAAAGATCTGCTAAAAAAGGTAAAACAGACATATTGTTCGGAAAGCGTAAGCGAATCAGTTGAGTCGCTACAAGCTGCATAAGATAAAACGATGACATCATTGTACATCACTAAATATAAAACAATTAGCATTCGTAGTTATTGCTATATGTGAGGAAAATTAAATTATATAAAAAACAAAAACAATGGTGGGTTAAGTGGTGTGATGCGCCGAAGGTCACAACATCACAATAGATTATAAAAACTGGGTAAATTCGTAGAAACTAAATTAAACGTCTAGTCGATTAAATAAGTAAACCTGTAAGATTTCATCGTTATGTAAGTATTTACTTACAAACTGCTGACACGTAAGTAGCACTTTACATGATCCTAGACATATGGACTTCATGTGTACTACATAGCAACGAATGCCTATAGTATAACGGAATTCGTGGAAGGCAGCGTGTAACAGGCAATGTAAACAGTGAGAGCGGTTACATAAGTCGGCCAATTGACCCGGATGACGTGCGCTGGGAGCGACCGGGGCGGCCGGCCGGCGACAGCGGACTCTAACTCTTCATTAAAGTCTCTCGGAAGAGTGCACTATTTGAAACGCCGACACGTCTTGTGCCGCCTCGTTTAGATGCTAATATCTAATAAAGCAGGAAGGAACAACTCACACGCGCCCGTTCTCGACATATTGCTTAGTTAGTGTGCGCCACGCTGAATATGCAGGACGTAAAGGATTAGTATCACCTCTTCGAAATTTTATTTTTAACTCAAGAATTTCCATATAAAATTAGAATCGGTCGACGATCGCTCGAAAGCTCACTTTAAAAGCTTTATTTATAGAATTAGATCATTTCTTACTTTAAATTTTCACTAATATTATGTACGTGATGTGTTTCATTGTGACATTCAATTTTTAATGACGAATGATTCTACACATTCCTTCTAGCCAACCTACATAATGTAGGAACGCCGAAAATACTTCCTTATTAACAAACATTACCAAATTTAACAAGAACTAATTTTGAGTCTTTTTCTATTCGTACTCGATGCGATCATCGCTAATTTTACGACTGTTTAATATCTATCTATCTATATTAATACTTTTACAGTGGATTATAAAAACATACGTACGCTTACGAAGTGGCATGGTAATTAATATTAACGTAATCACAAAAAAGGAATATTTAACTTAACCTTGACGTGGAATTAAATATTATTTAATTTTATAAGTACACGTTAAAATATTTTGCTCCATAAATATTTTCACATAACTATAGAAAACAAAAGTTATCATTTCAATATATCTCATTATTTCAAGATACGAATAAAGTTAGTGAATGACAACTGCGATGGGGGATGATAGCTTACAAGAAGAAAAAAGTGAATTATTCGAGGCTCGAGGGCGTGACGACGCAGGGGTGCGCGGCGTCGGGCTCGCAGACGCCGCACCGCGCTGATTGACGAACATCAGATATAGCATTACAGGAGGAAACGTGCTAACATAAATATTTTTGAAATTCCAGTCTATCCGTCGGGCAGTTAACTTAAAGTTGGTCGGATAAATATCTCATATTATTTAAAATAGTCGAGTTAATAATAAAATAATTTGCGTGATTTTCCCGTATAGCAAAGTAGTCGAGGAACCTAGTATGAAGACACTCTGATCGACACTTTCTGCCCGAAACCGTGACAAAGCGTCTAGAAATCAATGTCTTAATTTGCCTTATCGGAGCGAGGAAATAATAATAAATTAAATATAATCATTCCCCAAATGAGGATAGAACCCACAACCAATCGCACCTTTAGCCGGACACTGTCCACTGCGCTATGAGATGAATACAATAATCAAAAGTCAAAAGACAAAACGATTTGAACGCAGGTAATTTGTGACAGAGCGGTTATTTCAACCGTAGCAACGAAACAAGGAAGTTTAATAGAGACGGTCAATTAGACTACAACGTGTTCTAGGTCGAAGGAATTAGACTAGGGGAGCGCTTACTGCTTCCTCTTGCAGAGACAATCGCGAGGCCGCACAGAAGGTTACCTCTGTTATTGTGTTCATTTGCACTTTATAAAAATAAACGATCTGTTTACTTATCTAAAAAATACTTATCAATAATAATCAATGATAACATAATTAAACTGTTGTCAGTAGCAGAAAATTTACGTTTCTTCCACGCAATATTTATTCTATGACATCCAAACTGGCGGGTCACGCGCGTGCATGCACTCAGTCAAGTTGCAACATAAACAAGCTGGGGACTGCAATTACTTAATAGTCGAGCCTAATGAGGGCTAGTTTTTTTTAACTTCCCAGTCACTTAGCACACGGAATGCTAAAAAATATATAAAACACTCGTATTACTGAGTGACTGACAAACAACGTACAGCCCAAGCCAATGGAAAGCCGACAAGCTGACATTTGACTTAAAGGCTTCTCGGGGAACGTCGGGAATGCAGTAAGTGAAGATTTATCGAAATTCCTACGAAAATAGGATTTTAGATTTTTAGTCGAGGCAAACAAAGTCGCAGATTGAAATAATTAACAAATGAAACACGAAAACCGCCAAACATAACTGCAAGCTCGAACACCAACAGATCATAGATATATAATTATATAGCCCATAATATATACAGTATTAATACATAAATATGTGATTCAACAAAGAGAATTAATTTAGAACCGAACGCCTCCGATATGTGTAATTGTAACCTCAAGATAAGCGCGAGTGCTCTTGACACATTTGATATCCTATTAACACACTGCTTCTGCGCTAGACACTATTATTTGTCCCAAATTATTGTATCACTAACGTACGTCAAACGTATGTCAACTATAAATATTACTTGTGTATTACTTATTTACTAATAAATCTCTACGGTCTCTCAGCGTAGCTAGGTAGTCAGAGAGAACCGAGTGTCGAGACACTCCGTTTTCCGCTTTCCTGAAATCGAGACATTGTGAGACACTGACGTGGAACTCAACGCGATTTTGCGCAACTCATGCAAAAAAATAAATAAATAATGCATATATGTATAAACATTCTTAAGTAATTATGTGGATCGAACCCCCAATCAATCGTGTTTACAGTTAGACGCTGTCCCACTGCACCACGACGGCTTCAATTATTTATAAGACAGACACACTTTTAACTGTTAAATAATAAAAATCTGCCTTCGCCATATGCCTCGAAGAACTCGTTTAGCAGGAGAGCCGGGAAACGCCATTCGCGTTGTTAAATGGAGGAACTTTTTTATTCCAAAGAAAACAAGTTCGTTTCAAGAAGCCAGTGAGTGCAAATCTTGTAAGGTACTTAAAAACAATATGAATTTAATTATTATTTTATGAAGGGAGTACAATTATTTTTCATGTTATGTTTCACGATTTACTCTTAATGTTTGTGTCCTAGTATGAAAAGCTATTACTTTTTTTATAAATTACTCAAATTTTATATAAAAACTATTTTTGGAATATTGAGGTAAAATTGCGATTTGTTATAATCATTACCTTGTTTTATATTGCACTAATTAAAAAAAATGTTGCGCTCTAACATGTGCATCGTACTGCTGTCAAGAGCAAGTGTTCCGTTATCAGTTCTTAGTCTCAACGATGCGCGATATGTTCACTTAGATAACCTGATATCTTATTATCTGATTGTATTGTTTCAACACAAATTAATTTAATATTTTACATTGAGACGACCGTGGTGGAGTGAGATAGTGACCAATTGTGCACGCGAATTATTGTAGGTTCGATTCCCACTTGGTGACTTAATATTTAAATCGTTTTCACTATTCCGCTCTAGTAAGACAAAACGCAGCGTAAAGTTATTCAACACGCAATTTCTCAAATTTGAGCGGAAATTGTGAACAGGTTCTTCTTAACTTCTATGGGAGAAAAAGCGAGTAAATATGCTTCTATAATTTATATTTCATTAAGACAAATTAAGTCCTGTTTAAAATTACAATTTTCAAATAAAGTAAATAACTCAATTCATACATGTCACTGAAAATAACCTCTCATTGCAGTACGGAGTGGCGCCGAACACGACAAAGGCAATAAATTAGTGTGGTTATTTCGTTCGCGCACAAAAAGCTGTAAAAACAATCAACTCTGAGTGAGCAGTCACAGTAAACACTGCTCTGTACAAGGTGACTCTACTTGACGTCATTGACCTTCACTGCGACCATCACATTTGATGACTATAATCCGAATGATGACGGTTACGTTTTTAATATGCGACTAAGCTTGTAACTCTAACGAGTGACACCTGTTACTAAGCATATAACCTTAGAACAAAATAGTCTCGCTCTCTTAGGCAGCCTTCTTCAATAGTCTTTTAGAAAAATTTTAAAAAAATTCAATAGTTTTTTAATTATTGGACATACAAATATTGGCTAATTTTAATGTCATTATAAGTAAGGACAATGACTGTATATCGTACTGATCATATTACTGCTCGAGTCCGATTAGCAAATTATAATGCTCCATGATTAGAATCATACCACGAAACACACGACTTCGTGAATCACTTAGCCGCAGTCGTAACCTTGTGCACAGATTATGGAGGTGTAACCAAATTTGTATACATTGTTCGAAGATGAAATAAAAAGTTACTTTTCA
Organism: Philaethria dido; assembly: GCA_033558755.1. Lineage (NCBI taxonomy): Eukaryota > Metazoa > Arthropoda > Insecta > Lepidoptera > Nymphalidae > Philaethria > Philaethria dido. The sequence continues at coordinate 83,066 of JAKGSA010000642.1, forward strand.
TATAAAAAGTTACTTTTTATTCTGTTGTTTACTTGAGTAAAAAGTACCAAAAAATCTATACGATATTTTAAATTCTAGATATAAACACAGACGGTCAAAATCCTATAATCATAATATACCTAATAATTAATAAAACCGCTTATCGTGGTGCAGAAGCACAAGTGCGTAGTGCACAACGCGATAGGTTGTGGGTTCGATATTAAGAAACCTACAAACATACCAATTAAATAGTATTAAGTAATAATGACATTTGCGGTATTAAAAATCCGTAGTGAGTCATGTATTCAATTAAGTGCGTCCAAATGTGAGTTCAGCAAAATAAACAAGTCTGTTTAACGATCCATTAGTAAACAATTAGTACTATAACTGACGTTCTGATGTAATCACAACATTAACTGCACTCTGTACACACTACACAACACAGAGTCAGACACAAAGTTTAGTACTAAAAACATGTATCTACATGTATATGTATATCTTTACATACATATATATGTCTTTATCACTTAATAGCAGGTAATCAGGAGGACCTGGTAACAAAATAATCCAGTTATCTACTTTCCACACGAAATTGAAACTTGTGTCTTTAGAGGTGGAACTCAACGCCGCGCTTTATTTTACTAGAGTGGATAAATATTAATAGTTTAAATAAAGGCATCACAAACCCAAAACCAATTGTGTTTAGTCAAACGCAACTGCCACTGCGCAACGACGACCTCACTTAAAATTTGTTTAAAATATAAATTCAATTATTTTTCGCAATAATGTGTATCTGTGTACATTTAATTTCATATTTCCGCTCGATGAAACATTGATTTGACAATATCGAGAATAAATTACATATATGTCATTTACAAAGCACTTATTTAAATATTTATAAGAATATTAAAAAATCCTCTTTCCAGTGCACGAGTGTACTCACTGAATGACGTCAGTAGAACGAGAGTTTTCGTTATCGTGCGATTACTCGATACTCGCGCACTTTAACAAAGATAATGAGCTTCAACGCCAGCAATTATTGTCGGACAATTGGTTCACAGCCACAATTAGGTTACGACCTCTCAATCGCTTCATCAATAACAGCTACCGCTACATACAACGCGCTGATATGAGACGACAGATTTTAAAACATAGTAACAAAAATAAAAATATATAATTACAAAATTAAATCAAAGTTCAAAATATATAAAAAATATCAATAGTTCATTTCAATGATCAAGTGAAATACTCAGAAAGTATTTGACTCCATCGAAGTACAGTGGTAAAATGTCCAACTATAAGCACGATTGATTGTCGGTTCGATGCCAACTCGGAGAATGATACATAAAGAAGTCATTTTCATTTCCCCGTTTTGATAAGACAAAGCGGTATTGAGTTTCGCAGCGCAATACGTGATATCTTGATTTTGGGAGGAGCACAGTGTCTTGACGGCTTCTTTTAGACTACCTTGCGATACGAGAAAAAGCGTAAGATGATATTACAAATGTCGGACGTTTAAGGAAATAAAAGTGTAGTAGTATATACATATTACCTTCTATAGCAGATCGTAAAAGGAAAAAGCTAGAGAGATTCATTACGAAAGTAATCTCGCGTGTTATCAGGCATTAGAGCGAGAGGCTCCAATGCGACCGCGTTTCACATCAATTATGTCGTAATCAATGAATGACACCTCAATGTCGCTAGTTCCTTATCTTCTGCAGAACACTAAAATGTGACACATCTAAAAATTACTACAAACCTGAATTTGGCACTAAATATTGAGGAAACCTTAGCAATCTATAAATATCACACTTTAAGATATCCTATTCGTAATTATTACTAAAATTATTGCTAAGTACATTAAATAGACTCTTAATGTACGCGAGTGTGTTGATTAGCTGTAACGTTATTTAATTAAGAGATTACTTAATTAATTGAATTTATAATATTCAAAAATTGTAATTGTAACCTACACATGAAGGCATATTTATTTTTGAAGCTTTGAAGCTATGGTTAATAATAATGAATATGTACTGGTTTCGGCCACGTGTTATAATAACAAAAGTACTATAAATAAAATAAAGTCAGCCGTCACAGGATGTCGTCGTCCCTCTAACAGCTGGAGGAGAAACCCTCGACCCTTCATCTAAAAATATCCAGCATCACGCTCCAGACAAAAATAGACTACAATAAATAAATCTCGTTGATGAGTGACGAGTTCTTAAACTTTACTAAGTCTAATTATAACACTTTAGATATATTTAAGGGAGGAAAGAATATAATATAAGCTCGCGTCAGACAGATCAAAGTGTAAGACAGTAATGTAAATGTGAAGCGGATGTATAAAAGCGAACATTTGATCACAATCTCATCGTGCCAATTAAATGATACTAACAAATCGAGATGGGAAATTGACTGTCACTCAATTAAGAAATAATGGACGTAGATCTTACTCGAGCTATCTGTAATCAAGATTTCAAAGATGTCCGATTTATTTCAATTATTGATATATTTGACACAAAGTGAAGGTAAGGTTTAAATAAGCCGTACAGTGCACTTGCAAAAAGTTGAGATGCAACTGAATAATGTATTGGAATTTTCTAAAATACTCTATATATAACATACTTAATTTATTATAAAATTCATACATACATATATACTAGTATACTTTATATAACGTTATATATAATTAATAAAAGGAATCGCAAAAAAAGTAATTATCATCAGAAATGTTACAATTTTCATATGATATGTAGAGTTAATCCATTTGTGTAGATTTTTGCACTGAATGGCTCAAGTATAAATTTTGTAAAACCTTAAGATTTACAAAGGCAAATATCTTCCCACTTGAGTTAACTATCGCCTCCAAGTGATTTGAAATCACAGGTCTGCTCGCCGGCGTCAGCTTCGACGCAGCTACTAATTAGAGCATCCGGCAATTAACACATCTAGTCCTCTTATACAACGCTCACCATGTTGGTGAGATTTACACAGGTGAAGGGCAAGTCGGGAGCATACTGACTGATATCACATAAATAGCAAATTAATTGATTAATAGTTAAAGGAAATAATCTTAGGAAATAGTCCGGTATACAATTAGTATAATCACCTACTCTACCATAACGATCGTTAATTTTACAAAAATGCATTGTTTGAATGATCTGAGTTCAAATATACAAAAAGTAATTTCATTTAATATCTAATATTATATATCTTGTAACTGTTTTTGCAATAATCAATACATAGGTAAACAACGTAATACTGAAAGCACTATTGCTTGAAAACGCACGCACTGTAAGAAGATTTCTTTCTGTACGGTAATTAAATAATTCTATTAATATATTTAAAAAAATAAGATATTTCAAAAAAATGTTTTCTAATAAACCTCTACAAAAAGAACAGTTTAGTAACAAAATCCCTAATTAAGATAATACTGTTTTATAACATTATTAGTAGGAAAAAACCACATATATATTAAAAGAGATTCATTTAAATTCAAAAGACGCTACAATTACTCATGGATCCCGATAACTGTGTACTTGGAAGGTACATTAGCAGTCCGGTCACGCTCCGGTATCGCTGTCGCTGGATAGATGATGTCGTCTATGAAAAACACCATAACTCCACAGATGAACAACAGCAAGAACACTGGCACGAAAAAATGTACGGTTATATTGAGTACTACAAAAACATCTTAATAGCCTTCGCATAGATACAACATTTGTATTTGCTTTATATTCGACAATATCATATAATATGACAATAGGATACAATATTATCAATATTTTAGTGTTATTCACACACTTAGAATAAGGAAAACCATTTTTAGAAAAAGATAAAAATTGAAATTACTGGCTTGCCAAAGCTAAAATTTAGCCCTCCATGCCGAATTATATAAACCTCCTTAGGGAGGTGTAGAGGACTAAGCACTAACAGAATATTTCTCGACATTCCTATGAAAACGGGAAGAAGCGGATTTTTAAGTTTTATAGTCCACGCAAACAAAGTTGCGGGATAGAGCTAGCTTTAAATAAATGTTAAGAGTATGTAATACATATATAGTTGTATGCAAAAGATTACAAAAGGTAATAGTAAATAGGCTGCAAGGTAACGTAGCTACATAAATCTAGCTTAATGATTTAGCGTGCTTATCTAATGTGTATTGTTCCGTGTTAGTTACGGCGCCTCGCCGGACCAAATAACATACAATCAGCACTCTCAGGCGCTAGCGCGGAGCCGCACGGAATCGTTCGATTAAAGCTTAAACTATTTAGATTAAACTATTATTTAATAAAAATTGTAGAAAAAAAAGCAAATTCACGCTTTAACCCGCATAGCAAGGTAGTTAGAGAACCTAGTGTCAAGACACTCCGTTCATACATATGTTGTAAATATACAATAGATACTATACTGAGCTATTTTCCAATGATTACTGCATTTTGTAATCTATAGTAATTAGTAAGTGGGGACCGGAGTGTCTTAACACTAGGTTCTCTGGTTTTCTCTGCATACCCTGCTATATACGGGATACAGCGTGAAGTAATAAGTAAGGTAAATATTTAATGATCTGTTATGTAATATATATACAGAGATGGCAAGTACTGATAAAAACGTACATATTTTCAGATTATACGACCTATAATTATTATATTATATTAAAATAACAATTCATGTACAAACATATTGTAATAAAGTAAACGATACAAATATATATTTTACTACATAGCATTTCGTATGACAATTGACAACTGAACAAGTAGTAGATACTTAAAGCTTACAGAGCAATATTTTCATTTTAAAAATGAACACAAATTTCAGGAAATGTGCAGCTCTACCGCAGCGGTGACTCGCGTAAGTAAAAGAAAAGCGGGGATTGAGAACAATGACGTTGTTGTTAGCCGAGACAGTCAAAAGGGACGTACGCCGCAACGCTAGTATGGTGTAGAGTAGCTAGAGCCCTACGCGAAGGAAATGAAAGGGCGCGGCGTGTCAGATGAAACGAAAGGTGGTTCGCTTTAGAGTTACTGCGACTGCAACTGCGACTGTTCGACCAAGACGGCAATTTCTCGAACGACGTAACGAGCATGACGACTAACGTTTTGTATGCAAAACGCTGCACAAATCCCGTTCTGCTAACAGATTGCAAGCGCACACTGGCAGCTCGCAGTCACGCGCCGCGCCGCTCGGGCGGGGCGCGTATACCTAACAGACTAACAATTATAAATGGAATCGAAAGAGAAAACGCTTCTGTTTATTACCATACGATTCGCTTGCTATTTATATGCAGAACATGCATCATAAACATTATTAAACTTTATAAACTACATTCTTTGTTTATTTTATTCAGTGAGTAATTGATGGTAAGTCGGTAATAAAATTTAATTATTGCGAAGCTATTGCTTTTATATAAATCCTTCTTTCTTTAAAGACGTATTGAATTGCGCGCGCGCATACATCCCCTAATTGTATACTCCAATGCAAACCGACAATGTGCATTAATGTAAGGGTTCACACAACTTATTTTTAAATATAAATTACATTAAATAATCGAGTGAGGAAAGGATTACGGTTTCATAACTCCACAACACACAACTGTCTAGATTTATTAATATGAGACGTGACTTTATTGTAGAGGTACACTTAGTCTTGTAACACTACTTTTAAATAGTTTCTGGGATTTAATTTTGGAAAATCAGATAAAGATAGCATATTCTCAGAAGCTTCGTATCAACGAGAATGCGAAAATGCCACATACATGTCATATCTTTGACAATATAGATCTAAGAAGATTCTAAAAAAAAATAAAAAAAAATTGATTTTATTTTGGTAAATAGAGTAATATTATCTAGCACAGAATCTAGAACAAATCAATATATTAAGTATGTAAGTATAATAAAGGCAAAGTAGCCTTCAAATAATCGTATTAAACTGGAGCAGAAATAAATACATTACAATAAACTATGTCGTTATTATTCTCAACAATCGCTCTAGAACTCGTTTTAGTAATTCCCCAAGTAAATTATTTTAATTGACTAATGATAACAACGCTCAAAATACTTAACGCTGAATATTCGAGCGCTTTATCTTCACAGCCACAATCTTAATGATAAATGTGTATAAAGAAAATATTTGATAAATTAAGTATTGTCAAGGTCCCTAATGATGTAATAGCAACAATAATAGATTTAAATTGTGAGAACTGAAAATGGTGAGAGAATTTTATAGCCGCGTCGTCGTCATACGGGCTCGCTGTAACCTCTATAATTGAGCGAGATGACATCATGATAGCGCAACACGATGATAAGACCTGCTCGCACTAACTATCATATATTAAAAATATAGAAGCTAACCTTTTTTCGCTTGCTTCTCACGCTCCTTTTCCTTTTCTCTCGCTTTCTTCTCGCGTTTTTCTCGCTCCTGCTTTTCTTTTTCGAGTCTCTTCATTTCTTTTTTCATTTCCTTCTCGTTTTTCTTCGACTTGGTGTCGTCAATCTTCTCGGACAATATGAATGTCCCCGTCTGGATCTTCGGTTCCACCTCCTCTTTGGGCCTCATCTTCCACCGGCCCTCACAAAAAATTCACACGAAGGAAATGTAAGAATAGCAACAAAATTCCGTGTACAAGCACTCCCTTACTACCGGGACGCTCGAGCGTCGTGAAAAAATTCGATTTAAGTTCGGCACAAATCGGCGGCAGCGGCGAGCTGATAGTTTATCGTTTACGTTTAAGCTAACGGCGATTGGCGGAGTAGTATCGTAGTTATCACAGATAGCCGCGGGCGCTCCACAGCTAACAGCACCGGTCGCGCCGGCACCTCGACTAGCACTGAGCACGGAGGAGCGCGGTGGCGGTGCGCAAGCGACGCAGGCAGGCGGCAAACTCTATAAATAAGCTTCACTTCCTATAACATTATATAGAATCAGAAAACGATTTATGGCCATTGAACTCATGAAAGCTTTTCGCGAATGATGACTAAGTCAAAACACATTTATGAGTTTTATTTACATTAGTTTCGGTGCCAAGGCCGATACTTACTTCCCTTAACTAAAATCACAAATATATAATACGCTCCTAGCGACTCCTCTTACTCTTAATCATTTTTATTTGACGTGAATTGAAAACATTGAGTGCAATAAAGTTTTATTATTACATATACACTTCCATTAAATTTGGTACATTATTTGATGTTCAAAAAATAAACCATCTACCTAACTTCTTAATTTGAATAAAAATTATTTCACTTTAATTCAACAGGTTCATTAGTAACAACTAACAAGTAGTAGCACTCATAGTCAACATTTCCAATATAATTAGCAGTACTCTTAAAAAAATTAAAGAGTCCATTTTTTATTTAATTTTAAAACAGAAGCTTGAAAAGGTTGAATACATAAAATATTTGAAGCGACGTTTTAATTATACAAACCATATATTTATTGCGAATCGCAGAGTTTAAAACATCGCGTTCATATTTCAGTCATACGTGTTTGCCGAAAGCCGCCGAAACCGGTAGTTTGAAAACAAAAATGAGCAGACGTAGGAAAGTTGGAGTTGTTCGAGCGGAGGGCAAAAAGCGTTTCCCAAGGGCCGGTGAGACGTGACGCAACGCTTGGCCGCGTCTGACCGCCCTGAGAAAGTGCATTTACGGAAACCACTGTCAATATTGTTTTACTTACTTACTTACTAAACATTCTTGAATAAAATGCAAAACGAACTTAGCAGCAAATACCACGTTGATCGTAACGTTAAACTAATTCGCATCTTGCCAAACTAGTAATTCCAACAGTCAAGGCACTTTTCTGCATAAAGTTTGAAAGAATTTCACGCATCTTCTCACAAAGTCAGAAAGAACCTATTATCAAGACATTCCGTTCTCCGTTTCCGCCCTAAATCGGATAATTGCGTGTTAAGTGACAGAATTTAACCCCGCGCTTTGTTTTGTCAGTCCGAAGAAATGAAAATATATCCATAGCTCAAATACAATGCCAAGTGGGCATATGATTACACGATAAAAATAAGAGCGAAGTAGATACTTAATGAACAAAAGATAAAATTTTTTGCTCTGAACATATCGCCCGTTTCGAAAATGTAAAACTTCGTCTGCAAAGTAACGAGAATGGGAAGTTTACATTGTTGTTTTGTACTGAGAGCAATTTCATTACTGACATTGGTATTTTAATTGAAAAGCACGATACGCTCTAGACTGTAAGGCACCATACAATTTACAATGTTTAATTTACTTCTATAATGATTTATTTATATTTATTTTATTTTTTATTAGTTATTCACGCGCTTGTGATAAATAAAATATTTTAGAAACGTGTTAAAAATTGTACATTGCAGGATTCGAACCCGCTCTTCTTCGAATCTGTCTAAAAGCTCTAGTCAATTATGTTTTTTTTTTATAAAGCAATGTCCAAATTATTTTTACTGTTAGCAGTTTAGCATCTCTGTAGATTTAAAAAAAATCCGCTACCCAAAAATTAGTTTGACAAAAAAACAATCGCTTCTATCTGTTTGGCAAGAGAAAATGTATTCCCGATGACGCGTTAACAACGCATTGTCTATCAATGTATATGTCACTTTATATAAACATGCATGTCATACCATATTAGTGTGTGTAACATTTATTTTATTAATTTAATATATTTTTACGCATTATTTTAAAAAGATATTATCATTGTGCACTCTTACGCTTCATTCATTCTCCTCCGTCCACTTAATTTTTGTAAAAAGGGATCCAAAGTGTTTCCTTCACGTATTAATATTGTTAGAATATTGAGAAGTGGATTGTTAAAGACAAGAGTATAAGTTTTGAACGTATGCCTTAAATGACTATATAACCTTAATTGTTTGGAAGGATTCAGAGAAGTCAAGAGGTTTAGGTTCAAAACTGGCGGTTCAAATTTATAAAATATTGCAGCTATATTTATTAGCAAAAACTACTTAAGAAATAGCCGGAAGTTAAGTTCGAAAGTCATAGAAGGTGACGAGGTTAGTTCCCGATGCAGACGTGGAACCTGACTGTGACTGCACATGATTGTTAGGCGGAAATGAAAGTAATCGCTTACACCCTGACCGGCCGCTAAAGCTTGCGGTTACTGCGGCCGACTTCAACCAGATCACACATATACTATTACATATATAATATTTTTTTGCCAAAATTGAAATATTATGATTGATGTTCTGAAGTTTACTTTCAAATGTTCAAATAAAGTGCACTAAAAAGTACAATTATTAGGAATAACTCAAAAATAATTCTTTCAATATTAGTTAAATAGGACCACTTCAAAAGCACTAACTATCATATAAAAAAGCACCACGAAAATTCGTTCACCCAGTAAAAAGGTATGATAACACACCTACATACAGAAATATAAACGAATCTCCTCCTTTTTTGAATTCGGTTAAAAAGAAAAGTCCAAGTTGTCGATAATCATTCTTTAAACTAATAAAAGGAGAAACTTAAAAGTAAATTTCAATATTTAAATTAATAACTCTAAAATATATACACTATTATAACAAAACTAAAGTCCACAAATAAAATAGCACTGTACAGTACGGTTATCAGTTAATTAAAAGCGTGAGGTGCTTTTTTTTGTTATCAGTGGGCAGCATGACTCGTCTACTTAATATCTAAGCAGTAAATATCTTTGAAATTCTAAAATAGCTCATACTATTAATTTGGACACTACAATCATGGCTTAATCTGTTTTAAATAAGATACGAGTTATTAGTAAGTGACCATGGTGGTGCAGTGGTACTGTAACGCGATTGATTATGAGTTCAATTTCCACTCGGGAAAAAGATTTCTTTTTTCATATTTAAATTATTTTCTTTTCCCCGCTCTTTCGTGTTTAGTTACTTAACACGCAATATCTCGGCGGAAAACGACGAACCGATTGTCTTGACATTAAAATCACTCTGACTACTCTTCTACAGAAGAAGACAAGTGACTTTCGCAGACTTCAACTTGGCAAATTTTGCGTCGGGACTTGAGCCTATACCCGTACAAGATCTAACTGACCCAGGAGCTCAAAGCTCATGACCATAGACAACGCCGTTTGTTCGCTGATTGGGCTTCGAATCGTTTGGAAGACAACCCCAATTTTAGGCGAAAAATCATCTTTACTGACGAGGCGATGATAAATGGTTCATTTCAATAAATACCTAATATATCAAGAACATAAAATATCTTAATAATGTATTAGAACAAATAAATAGACAATAAAAAAATCTTTATAAGCTTTCATAATGTTTCACGACACTAAGAGCTCATTTAATGTCACTTCAGCCACATGTAGCTATCATTGGTGAGGGGTGAAAATTTTTGTGAGGCAAGCCTACTTTGGCCCTATAAAATTTAAGAGGAAAAGCAATAATAAGGCATTGTCACCCGTTTCCTTTGAAACTGAACGTAAAATACAAAAAGAAAATGGTCTCTTTGTTCCATCGACGTACGCAAGTGAACTGACTAAGAAATACGAAGAGAGGAGCAAGCTAATGGAAAATGTGAAAGAAAATATTTGGACTCTAACTGAAAAATAATTAAAAGCTAGGGACGAGGTCATTTTGAAGAAACGATTAGAAACCAACACAGATTCGTAACCTGTGTTTCGAAATATTTCTTGCTATTTCCTTGTATTTCTAAGATTTAGTATTATACTTTTGACTATTTTACAAAAAATGTGTTGTAATGTTTACCATTCAATTTTTTTTTTAATATACAACTAGAATAAATTTTAAAAAGTAAAATATCGTTATTTTATATTTTTAAATATAGCAACATTATATCATATTATAACCTATATAGAAACATTAGGTAAGAATGACTGTCTTTTCTGTAGGAAAAGTAATTGTATCCAAATCGAAGCTATTTTTGAAATAGGTTGTACAGTGTAGCACTATTGTGTCAAAATTTTTCCAAAAAAAATTATCAATCAAAAATCTTATTATTATTAGTAAATAAATTAGAAAAAATAGAAAAGAGGAAGAAGGGAAGAATTTTACTACTACTCTTCTTCTCTTTCTTCTTTCTTTTCTACTTCTTCTTCTTCTACGTGAAACTGCTTTATTATTATTATTTTTATAGCTTGAAGTTTTTGTATTCCGCATATAGCAGGGTAGGTATGCGGAAGCTGAGAACCTAGTGTTAAAACACTCTGAGCTCTTTCAACATTTCCGTTCCCCATATTCCGCCAGATTGAGGCATTGCGTGCTGAGTGGCGAAACTCAACGCCAAAAACCCAGAAAATTAAAATACTAAATGTTATTCAAAAGTTTTCAATTCCTGGAGTGGGAATCGAACCCACAACCTATCGCATTTGCAATCGCAAGCTTCTAATTTTCTTTAAGGATATTTGAACGCTTTTAGAGTATCGAAAAATCAACACTATCTAGTTGAAAATTTTCAATAAATCCATTCCAAATAAGTAAATCCAATAGAAAGTGCAATAAGATTGATATTCATCAAGGAAGCAATAAATATAAAGGTGCAGTACAATATGAGGCAACTTTCACGCGAGTGGCAATTGCGAGCCTGCGTGCCTGCCTTGCGCGCGGCGACGGGAAAACAAACCTACGCCGGAACTTATCCTATCTCGACCTGTTGTTACCGATGTTACGAAACCGCAAGCTTTACGCGATCACGTAATCCACAGAGACGCATCTTAGAAACGCACAATATAATGTCGCGTACTTTGTATATGTACTGAAAAAATATATTTAATTGATAACTTAATAACTATTTTACTTGAATATTGAGGCCATAGAACCGCAGTAAGACAAAGTCTCGTAAACACATTTGGTTGTAAACTCGATCTCCACTTGGGAAATTAATCATATTTAAAAAAAACAACATTTTCCCGAGCTCGTAACATAGAATAAGGCGTTGAGTTCCGCTACCTACTCAATACCTCGAATTTGGGCGGAAAGTGGAGAACGAAGTGTCTTGACAGGAACTCTCTGATTCCTCAAACAGGAAAAAAGGATGAAACTGTAAAAAGACTTTTCTACTTAAAATTAAAGGCTTTTCTTTCTTTTTAAATTAAAAAAAACGAATCCGCTTGTGCGTATAGACTAGCTGTGATTTAAGCTACGAGCATAAGCGTATAATTCGTTATTTGTTCCGTGGCAATAAAATGAGTGTGAACATATGTAAATAAAACAGTAGGTACGGGTACATAAAGTTAGTCATAAAATTTTATTGTCTGTAAGTTATTGTCGGCGGATGTCACCCGCCGTCACCCTATATACGGACGCTTCCGGGAGCGGCGACCGGGCCCGGAACGTTTTAGCGATATATTTACTCCCAGCTCAGAACATGTCATGTATCGATTACCTTGAAATTCTTGAAATGTCTTCTTCATTAGACGGTGATAACTCAATCGAACGACTCATCACATACGCTTTCTAAATCGAGAATAAAATCTATCGTCATTATCCTAAGAACAGTATTGTATTAATAAAAAGGCATCTTTTTGATTTTCGGTTAGTAAAAGTACTTTTTATATATTGTTGTTGAATTTTATACAATTATCTGATCCACCGATTTTAACCCGAAAGAACCCCAAACGAATGCCGCAAATTGTCATATTATACAACCCTAGCCTGAAAGCCTTTTTGCCAACTCTACTTCTTGGTAAAGTATTATTTTAGTTCTATATAATATCATTCTAACATCAATCCTAATGCCTTATCACCTTTTTTCAAAGATCCCACAGAGAAAGACCACCAAGTTAGTTTAGTTAACAACAACTGCGACACTTTTCTTACCGAATTTCATTTAAAATAATCTTTTGTGATATTAATAACATATTATTTTAAGACGTTCAAATGCTGGAGTTTCTTAAAGGTACGCCTCTTTTAAAACAATTATATGAATTTTAAATGTGCATACGAAATTTTATTCGGCCTTAAAATTGATAAAATGCGGTTGTGATATTTTACTTAGGACGTAGAAGACAGATATATGGATGAATGAAAATATTTCCAACATAAGTACATTTACATCTTTACTTAATTTTAAATGAACAAGTTGCTGTTGTAGTTAGCGGTTTTCAATTTCATCAACGTTTCCTCAGTTTTAAATTTTACGAAAGAAACGCGATTTATTTCATATCATATTAGCAGTATACAATGTGAATAGTCAATAAATAAAATAGGCATTGAAATTTTTCAGTTAAGTTTTATCTCTAAATTCTCTTTCTTCTGTTTTTACGTTATTTAAATATATTTTTTTACCTTAGAGTGTCTTATTTGATTATTTTTTTAATTTAGTAATTTACTCACCTATAAATAAAACAAATTTAATGGCCATTAATTTTAGATAATGTGTATGGAAGTCGACTTAACCTATTTACGCCTAGGATGGCATAATGTGTACTTTACATTCCAAAATAGGCCAAAATTTTAAAAAGCCTAAAAAAAATCGATTAATATAATTGTGCCATCAATAGTGTTGTGATAAGTGTTATCAAAAAGCAATTTTCCGTTAATAAACAACAATTCGATTACACTGCGGTCCGTCAGTTAAAATCGATTTGAACCTCGGTCAGTGTACTTAGCGGGGTCAGGCGTGGCATACATTCGTGTCTCGTAATCCACTGACAGCCAACTAGCGGTTTGTATGCTTAAAACTCAATTGACATCCGCAGTGTATGGGCATCACTGGGGAACTACAAACTCGTGGTTATTTCTAGTACATTCCGATGGATAACAATCTTATCGTAAAGTGTATACGGACAGATTACTACGAGCAATCGTGTTGGTCTTCATGAAAATATTGAGTTATTATTGAATTTAACAAGCAACACTACTGTATAATAGAACTATTCACGTCAAAACTCTAGTTTTTCTTCAAAAAATTCTAGTTACAAAAGTCAACATAATTTAGACGCCCTTAGTAAAAAGTGTCATTGTTTACACGATTAAAGACAACAAAAAGCAAGTGATTAAAAGTAACGTACGATACAAAACAAGTGAACCGTTTGTGACTGTGTCCGAACAGATTTCCACGCCATCAAAAAGGAAACTTAATCCCACGCTTCAAATCAAATTATCGCTTGACCGCAATTCCTTTGACAATTATAAACACAAAAGAGTTTTTAATCACTTTCTTTACCTCATTTCTCTTACAGTAGTAGATAATTTACTTTCGAACGTTCATATTTTTTTATTTTGTTGTTGCTTTTTAACTAATCTTACTACTTGAAAATAGCTTTCTAAACGAATTGTGATATAATTTACCTTACGTTTCCAAACTGGCTACTTCATTTAACGATCAACACTTTTTTTACAGCTTCACGCTTTTACCTGCTAAGTAGCTGAAAACAACCTACTCTCATAACGCTCCGTTCTCCACTTTCAGCCTGAATTCAAGATATTGCTTGGCGAAACTCAGCTCCACCCTTTGTGTTACCAGATTGTACAAATAAAAATATTATATTTAAACTATTTTAAATTCTCCGTGAGCCGAATTCGAACCCACGACCAATCGCGGTTATAATTCGACGCCCTCCCAATACGCCACAAAAATAATAAATCGCCTCTTACAATTACAATAAATCGACTATAACTGCTTCTATAAATTGATAGCATTTTTTCGGTGAAACTACTTAACGCTTTTAAAAGCAGATACTGGAATACAAAACGACCGCACAAGTATCAATAGTATTCAAATATTGGTTATACATTTATAATTTTACAATTCTGACGCTATCGATTACGTTCATCAAAATTAAATGGGACTCGGCTAGACAATAGAATGTACTGGGTCTAAGAATTAATTATTGTTCTAATATAACTGTAATTTATATGTGATCAGGTGGTTTGGAGAGTCCACGTCCAGAGGATGAGTGACGAAAGAATGGTAAGAAAGATATAATGAAGCAAAGATGAGCGGCAAGAGAAGTAGGAAGAGATTTAGATTGACCTTCGAGAACATAGTGTCGATGAAAATGGAGGAAGGTCACGTAAAATGTATGGCGTAAGGACGGGGTACTCGTTCCTTGGCTCAATGCGGCATGCATTAGAAGTTATGCATGCCACATTAGAGGTTAATGACTGGACGAAGCGAAAGAAGTTGAAAGGGACCGTAGAGTTTG
The DNA here is from genome assembly GCA_033558755.1 of Philaethria dido. Classification (NCBI taxonomy): domain Eukaryota; kingdom Metazoa; phylum Arthropoda; class Insecta; order Lepidoptera; family Nymphalidae; genus Philaethria; species Philaethria dido. Next base: position 98,147 of record JAKGSA010000642.1, read on the forward strand.
GCGAGATGCTGATAAATATGTGGCTAGTATTTTACATACTGAGCTATGTATGTAAGTAATTTGTTTAATAATTTAAAAAAAAATGATATATAAGACTGCAACTAATCTGCCTATAATCTTGCGACTGATTGCAGATCTTTGACATAAAAGAAAAAAAAAGAAAATTTAACACAACTACTTTTGTTAAGAAAAGAATTCTAACTTTCTGGGACGTCGTATAAAAGTGAACGTGGGAAGACAAACTGAAGATGAATCGAAACCCACGCTGAGACAGAAGGAAAATGCTTATCTACCTAATATGTAAATCGAGCAAAGGTCAAAGGTCGCAATACATTTTATAGAATACAAAATTAACAGATAGGTATTAACGCGGTCGCTATTGTGCACCCACGTGCGTTGCACAACCGCGGGACATGACCGAATTTATACTAGAACGAATCAATTATATTTATCGGTTTACACGATAACTCGTCGATTTAAAAGCAAACACGGTCAAATTTTTACACATTTTGTTAAAAATCCATTTATTTACAGATTTTCGCTTTCTCCTGAAAAACAGAGAGAGAGTTAGGCAAATCTAGTGTTAAGACACTCCGTTCTTCGCTTTCCGCCCGAATTTAAGACATTGCGTGTCTAACAAGAACGGGCATTGAACTTTCAACCACAGCCTTCACAGTCAAACGCTGATCTACTGCGCCGTAATGGCCTCATCTAGATACTTTCATTTATTTTTTTGTAAATTGCACGGTTACTTAAAATATTTTTTTATTACAAAACTCTCTCTGTAAATTACACATGATGTGAAAAATGCGTAAAGAGAGAGAATCCTTAAAATATATTCCTACTGTGGACAATAACATGAATAATATTAGACAACAAAATTCAAGGCTTACAAGGCAAATTATACGTAGCATATATTTACAAATGTTAAAGTATTAATTAATAATCAAATCAATAGTTATATAACAGAAGGAGCGTTCCATGTTAATAGCATCATAGACGCACAACCGGAATGCTAGGGCGGTGGCGGTCACCAGCTCGCCTTCACCTATTTATTGAATTCGTTAACATGCTAACTGACTCATCAATACAGTGGACCTCAAAAACAAGTCCGCATAGAGAAAAAATAACGCCGAGTATCTTTTTAAGGCTAATAGGAATCTCATTAGAATCGGAAATCACTGTGAAATTAGAAAAATTACAAAATACAGTGTACATAAAATATTTGACTTTCACGATTTTAGCACATTTTAAATAAAACTTAAATAAAGTTTGGTATTTGGTGAAGGCAAAGCGCGGCGTTGAGTTCCGCCATACACACAATGCCTCAATTCAGCGAAAAGTGGGGAACGGAGTGTCTTAACCCTAGGTTCCCTCTGCCTACCCTGCTATATACGGCATACAGCGTGAAGCTAAGTAAGTTAAATAAAACTATCTTTACCAGATTACTCACGTATATTTTGGTATTCAAAATTTGGTATATGGTCTAATATGTATTTTCGAATAGACAAAACACGATAAAATATTAGTAAAAATACGTAACAGAAAGTTATTTAGTTCTTTACATTAATTAGTCACTAATTTTGTAATATTAACTTATCTATCAGTGGAAGGAATATTAACAGTTCACAGTATAAATTACTCAAATTAATACTGACTTGATATTTCTTTACAATAGAATTATTTGAGAAGCCCTGAGGCCCAACCCACAGCCGCTAGTCACACACAAAACTGGGTTCCAATGACCGATAAATCTTTTATTACATTCAATATTAATTATATAACGCGGAAGCTACCAACCAGTACGTTGCTAGCTAGTTGCTACACACCACACGAGCAGCTATTAGATACGAAATATTAGAGTGTAGCTTTTAGCAATTGTTCCACTTTACACCATATTTGTAGAGCGCAGAGCGCCACCGAAAATAACGTTTTGCAATCTGTGTTAGACGTGTTATAATATGATTAGTTTTTGATCATGCATGTTTATGAAAGGTTTACTGCTTGTTATTTTTACTTTGTGATATATTAGAAGCAATGTAATTACTTTAGTATTTATTACACTTTTTACACACGTGAAACTACCGCATTAATCGCATGTTTGAGTCTAAAGGTTCTAAAGCGATATGAGCCTACATTCTTTATTCGCATATCGAGACTATGGAACTCATTGCCGGCTACTGTTTTTCCTAAGTCATACAATTTGGGGATCTTCAAATGATAGTTAACAGGTATTTTCTAGACAAACCTGCATCATCGTAGACCGCATTAATGCTTACCATCAGGCATGATGTGGTCAAACATTAGCCTATCAATCATAAAAAAAAATGTAATTAAAAGGTAATTAGAACTGTGATAGGTAGTCTATTTGTGAACATAAGTTCTTGTCAAGTATTAGAAAAGTAAGATTTCTGAAAATATATTTTCGTACATCACAATATATTTGATTTATCAGGTTAAAATAGTTTCATTTAAATTTATTATAACCTGATAGATTTTAAAACCTTAAATCTTTTCAAGAAACACTTTTTAAAATTAATAATATCGTAAAGGATATGAACATATGACTTCATTCTTCATTTTACATGTAAATAGGAAAATTAGGTTATTGCTTATACAATAACGTAAATTTCATACAAATTTAATTACAAAATGTTTGCGACAGCAGTGTCATTCCATTATATTACTCAATTAGCACTACCATTTATTATTCACACATTATAGCGAAACAACTAACACATGTTAGGGTCGCCGTTTTGTAGGTAAATAGAAATTTCATAATTTAGCAATAATTAATAATAAATACATCTTAAAAAAAAGTGGCTGGTAAAGAATGGATGAGGACAGCAAGAGATAGAGAGAAATGGAAGAGTTTAGAGGAGGCCTATGTCGAAAGACAAGCTGTAGACAAAAGCCGATCGTCTTCATATATTAGTAATTAAGGAAAAACAAAGTAGCTATAGAATAGTACAATCGGTAAAATAAATGTAAAACCATAATGTTAAATACTACAGCAATAAAGGCTTATTTTATTTATTTTATTTATTTATTAATAATAAATACAGCTATAAAAATAAATTCCCTAAATGTTACTTAGTTCTGCTGATACTAGGTTCTCAATAATTCATATACCTATCAATTTTAACAAATACAAGAGTTCGTGAAGGTATCTACCTTCACTCTCTCTCGAACTCGAACTCTTGTATTTGTGTAAATTTATGTTACTATTTCACACCAAAACTACTAAACTAGATTAAACTTTACAGTGACATAGCTTATTAGCAGGCTACAATTCGTAAAGTTATTGTGTATATTGGCTATAGCGTAACGATAAGTACCAAAAATTATATAAGTAGTATTGATAATAATAGATATTATTAATATTATGATTGGTATTATATTTTTATTAATTGGAGTTTTGATTGGGGTTGCTTTTTTAACATTATTAGAACGAAAATTATTAGGTTATGTATCTAATAAAATTGCGGATTTCTCCTTTTGTGATTTAAGCAAAAAATATAAATGAATGACTTATTCCTTCAACTATATTGCATAGATTATTTTATGATATCCTAACGGTGAGCTAGACCCTCCCACTTGCATTGTAACTACGACATGGTCACGCCGATAGCCGGGTTTGTGCCGGAGCCGGACACAAATACTGTACGTGCGAGTAATTGAACAGTGGGCCAACGTTTATGTTCGAGGCTCGAGTGTAATATTACCAAAGAAGCATTCCAATTGCGACATCATTTCCAAACGACAATGAGCCGCTCCGCTCGTTGCCGCGCGCAACAAGTGAATGCATTTTCGTAAGTGATCATTTGAGAAAGTCAAAGTACCGCCCGCGCCGCTCGCCGTCGCCGGCGCCAACCTTGCTGGGGTTCGACACGGCTGCGACACGACTGCGACACGCCACACTCGACCATATTATTATATTTCTGTTTATGTTTTATTATTCAATGACATGAATTGACCTACATTACTTCATTCAGATAATAAAAACTTATCGTATCATCAGGTATTTATTATCAAGCTGTACCCTACAAACATTACTAACTACATAAGTTAGGAAAGCCATTACCGGCTTTTCTTGTAGCGTTTAACAAATTTTATATCCTCATTAATTATTTTCACTTGCCCGTTCTGGTAAGAGAACGTGGCGTTGAGTTCCTCCACGCCGAACGGAATGCCTGGACGCTAGGTTATTTCTAACTACCCTGCTATGCTGAAAACGAGTGGAAATATCCACATCGAAAACATAAAGTCGAGTGCGTGATGATTGATAACATACACTGACTCTAGGCCTACGTATATTAATAAGGCTTATAAAATAACATAAAAACGTGCAATTTAATTATCGCGCGCCCTTCTTCCCCGACGCAGGAGCTTACAATGTAACAATACATGGCTCATTCGACACCGCCACCCGACACCCGACACTGCGCCGCGCCGCACCGCCGCGCCGAGCCCACGCCCCACGCCGTACTGCACGGGTTATGAGCTTCTAATTATACATAATTACCTTATTGTTATTATAATAATCATAATAATCAGAAACTTGCGTGATTTAAATATTAAGTATGTATTAAATAGAGTACGTAGAAAATATTAGCGAAACGAAATCATGTTATTTTTTTTTATTTATAAAATTATTCTTAGCTTCATAGCTATTATAACGTTTATATCATTTTTTGTAACTTACCGGTACGATAACGGAAATGTGCGAATCTACCATAGTGCATCCGTACACAAAAAGCACGTATCTAATATAGACTAGATCTCAATTTAAAGTAAAGTTGATATACGCTCTACGTAAGCAGATTTGAAAAGATTCTGCTAATGCCGCTATTGAAATACGTGCTAGAAATCAATAGTTCTAAACAGACCGAGACCTTTTAGATTAGATTATAGAGAGATTTTTCTGTTGTAGCTCTTGCTCCTACTTCTACCACGTTAAGATTAACTCTATAGCTATTTAGGATCAATCAATTAGCGAAAATAAAGTCTTTTTTTATAGGAAAGACAAGACACTCGCGTTCGGGTCACTTGATGGTAAGTGATCACCGCCGCCCACGACCCTGTGTAACACCAGATAAGCAGGTGCATCACTGTCTCTACAGTAAATAGGTCACTACGAGTATTCCGCCGAGTCCATTCAATTAAATATCGTATACAAGAACATACAAGTATCACAAGTGTATACTTATTTTAACTTATTAATTTAATAAGCAAATCAAATTATACTGTAATATTTACTTTAACATATTGCTATAATATTAATTTTAGATTATTTACTTCAGTTGACTTAGCTCGATCCATGAAGTTAAATTGTCGAAATTAATCTTAGTGAATCGATACTTTCAGTGTACTAGCGATCTACACACACGCTCGTTCTAGCCTTTACGTAGTCACCTCTGACGGTGACCCCAGTGCCAGTCGCGTGGGTTCGCCGGCGGCCCAGCACCCTGTGGCACGCGCGGACTACGCTCTGGCTGCGTCGGCTTAGGTGAGAGAGCCAACGGCCTACGATGAGAACAAGTGTTACACAAACATAATACTAAATCACCAAAGATTGCAATATACGACAGCACTTGTTGATAGAAGTGGGTTCGATTTCTACTTGGAGCAATATTACAAAAATGGGCGAAAAGTGTACGGGAGTAACGTTAAATAAAATCACATAGCAAAATGCTATCATTTCTCTATGGATAAAAATAACCAATTTACAAATTACATACGCAAGTTATCTTAAAAAACATAATATTAGTAACGCTGTAAATTTTGCTAACATTTAATACATAGAGTTCCATTCTAACAAGTTTCTCCCCTCGCTGTTGTATGAGAACCAATTAGGGGTCGCAAAGTGGCACGCTGTTATTTGTGAATTTGTTTGTACACTTATTCCTACACTAAAAATATATTCGCTTACAATTCTAGAGCTCTACCAAGATAGTTATATGTGGTTTTTCACTTCAGCTAAGCAGATTTATTTTAATTAAGAGATTTACACGCGAGAACAATGTGTATAAGTACATAAGACGCTTAAAACTACTGTTAACTTTAAATTGTGTTATACTTTAATCTCACAGGCTTTGTCAGATACAAGAAGATAATTATAACACACTTTGTACATAAACACGGTCATTACATCCACTTCTTTTGACTCTTCTCTTCACTTCCTCAGCGTGAGACGAACACACGGACACTTGGGAATTTAAAGCAGCTGCTACGTTATTACTTTTTCTATCTATATTTACATATGTAGATGAGTGCTCAGTGCTGGCGTCCGAGAGTCTGATTAAAATGTGGTCGGCCATATGTTGGCCGGCCGGCCGAGGTTCTCAAATAAACGCTCTTTACACATACGCGCCCTACATTACATAACTATTTTATGTGCTCACGTGTCACACCTACTTTACCGCAAACATATATCTTAAAACATCGTTTTAAATCCTCCAAAAAATGTTATTACATCGAAACCTAATTTTTCATGCGAGCGAATTAAGTATAAAATATAATTGGAAGCCATATAATTTAGTGAGTTTTATTTCCACATTTAAGTTTAATAAGTTGTCGTGGTGGGCGGCAGGCGGCGGGCACAGTAGCAGTCGTAGTCGACATCACGGCCCCCACAGCTTATAATAATCCAATAAAACGTGCGATCTTTTCACCCCAAAATAATCCACTTGCAAAAATAGAGGGGAATTTGTACGATGGCGAAGCCCTGCGAATTGCGATCGCGGTACAATCGATACTATCTGCTCTATCCCCTATCCACCAGCCGCTGCGACCGCCGCGACCGTCAATGAGACTAACTCTACACTGTTCAATTTTGAACACTTAGTTGTTATTTTTTACAAGGCATATATTGAATATTAGTACATAGACAACATTTATAAATATCCCTTTCCTTGCATATTATATTATTGTGTCTGAACAATAGTTTTAAACAAGAAATTATAATAATAGGCCAATACGTCAACAGACCGACTACAAGAGATAGTTACTGTAGATATATTAATCTCAATGATTATGAAAAAATATGTCTTAAGAATGTAAAAATAAATTGTAGCAAAGATAATTTAGCGCTTATCGAGACTATTCAGTACATTTTTGCACAGTAAGCCAATTCGCACCCGCGAAGGCATTATTTACATCGCGAAACTGATAAAATTTTATCACCTAGCAACGTAACGTCGCTCGTTCTTACGCGGTAATTAGCATTTCTAGAAAAAAACCGTTCCTATTGTAATTTTATACACCTGTAGTACATTTGGTGTTCAATATACAAATACATATTATAAAACACTCAGAAAGTTCTTTATCCACTGGATTTTTAGTGCTAAATCTTAAACGGTATTCGTATAGCACTTTACATTCGACATTTTCGGTACTAAGAAATTAGAATTTCCTGACAAAATCACGACACATAAGGCCTATAGTCTTTGCTGCTTAAGATAAAACAATCTTGGTTAAATTAGTAAATGAATTGTTGCATATATTAATTAAGTAGTATAAGGTACTCGTAGAGTCAGATAGTAGTAACAGTCAGATAGTTGCAGTGCATATAGTGTACTGTAGAAGGAATTAGCATCAATTAGTCGAGTGACCTACATACGGGGTCGCAGCGCCTCAGCGCCGCGCCGCACCACGCGCACTGCAGTCCCTATTGTTTTATATAGGATCATCAAACTGGGAATACATATCCCATGTGCATGTCATTCTATCATATCATATTTCTGAAGATTGTTCATTGTTTAAACATAAAACTAAACATTTTTTAATTTAGGTAACTTTATGTAGAGAGTAAGTCAGAGATAGTAAATGAAAATATGGAATTTTGATATATAAGTATTCTATATGAATATTATAAATGCAAAAAGATAAAAAAAAATATTTTAATTTCTTAACTATGACATTATTTTAGACCAGGATCAGAAATTCATTTATCAAAATTCTAATCAAAATTAGTTTAAAATCAATGTTAGGCACTATCAAAATTACTTTCAAGTTTTAAATGTACATACAAAACACAACTAAATAATTTAATAATTTCTTTGAAGCTTAAAAAAAATGTAATTTCAAGACTATAAATATGCACTTCAATTTCTTTATACAATTGTTACCAATAAAATAATCACCTACTGACATTTATAATCAAAGCATAAAACATATTATCAAATTTGAGGACATTGATAATAGAATGCCGGATTATAGCTGCATAACTGATATAAGGATTATTCACCGTAGTATTTATGTAATGTTCATAATGTCATTTATTAAATTACTTAAATTTTTACTCTTCAGAGAATTTGCCTTTCTAATTGAAAACTTTCAAAGTATATCTCATTAGCGTTAACAATCAAATTAATAATGACTCATATCTATTGATAATAAGACTATAATAATCTTACTACAGTTTAATTATTGTATGTAAATTATAAATAATTTTACTTTAACATATGAATATTTCTATGATGAGTAAGAAATAAGCACAACAATAGCTTGTAATTATCCACCTGGTGGCAGCAGCTCAAGGGCATTCTCATTAGTGAAATATGTCTGTCTGTATTATGATAGGCAGTGATATGTTCACCCGACACCAACACATTAATAAAATCACTTAGTGAGTTCTGACTAACTATATTATATGTTACTTGTTAATCATTATCAACAGGTATGTCTACCATAAATATATTGGCAAATCATATATAAATTTAAACATGACTTAAATAGGTTTTTGCTTGCTCAGAGCATGAAAATTTTAGCTTAAAATAAATACTTTATTGTAAATTTAATTCAACCATCATGATAGTCATATGTACAATACTAAATTATTACAGAAAATATTTATATTTTTTTCTTGATACACGCATGAGAAAAATCGATAATTCCAACGAAACAAGACGCCGCTGGCGAAACATTGCTTAAGTACTGATAAGACACTTAAAATTAATGATCAGTTTAATTAAGAAAACGTAGAGTTTTCTTATAGGTTTTAGTAACTTAAAAAAAGGGCTACAATAAAAAAAGAAATAATAAAAGACCGGCACTCACCCATTTTGAGGGAGTTACTCGTTCACCACACTAGAGTCGTTAATGTTTCTTAAGCTTCATCACAAACTACAAGTATTTTCACGTGAACACTGATTTATTATATAGACCGGCGATGAAACTGAGCATTCATTTAATATATAATTTAGTCGGACGGGCGTAGGGCACGGGGCAGGCAGGCCGCAGGGCGCCGCCACAGCTGTCAGCAGTCAGTAGCGAGTCGCGCGTGCGTTCCGAAGTTGCGACTTGCGCGACCTCTCACTGTACTATGTACAATACAATACAATACTATACTCTACTGAATACGTTCGGTTTCTTATCACGGCCGGTGAAGGCCTTGCAATGTAACACACCTGACTATTATTTACGTATTTACTTATTTTTGGGGCCTCTTAGTATTTTTAATAGCAATAAAATATATTGATTATTTTGTTCAACATACTATTTTCATTGCTAATTATTAGCATTTCCAACTCAACTACATTCAAATTTGTTTTTTTCGATATACTAAAGTATATAAAAAAATATAATTTCATTTTTACTATTGTTTCGTTATGTTTTCTATTTAAGTTACATGTTTTAAACTATCTGTTATTGGTGATATTTCCATATTTTGTCAATAATTAGAGCCATTGTATTTTTCTTCTCTCTACGTTAGTCATTAAAATCTTTAAAAAACGCACGGATCACAAGTTGGACATGTTTTAATATGCTTTCAAAGTATTAAATACTTTGGATTACTATCAGTCATAAGTATTTTATTCTCAGTATGGCTTATTATCTATGTAATCTTTTGAATTTATTAATGCAACAAAACTTTCATTTTCATGTATGTACAAAAAAATCTTTACGAAATGTCATCAGCGATGTAAATGAAGGATTAGGACAGAAAACCTAGTGTCAAGAGAACATATTTTCCACCCTCCGCCTGAAGTGAAAATATTTCTGTAAAATAGTGTAACTGAACGCCGCGCTATGTCTTACAAGAGCAGTAAAATGGAAAAGTTTAAATATGATTTCCAGGGCGGGAATCCACTCCCCAGCAATTGCTTTTCCAATCAAATGTCAAAATCACGATGGCGCCTCAATTTTTTTTAGCTACACGCTGTATCTCGCATATAGCAGGGTAGGCAGAGGAAACCTGAGTACCTAGTGTTAAGACACTCCCACTTTCCGTCGAATTGAGGCATTGCGTGCTGAGTGGCGGAGCTCAACGCCGCGGTTTGCCTTGTTACCAAACCCGTGAAATGAAAATACTAAACTTTTACATTTCCTGGAGCGCGAATCGAAACCACAACCTGTCGCGTTTACAGTGTACCTCTGCGCCACGACAAGCGTACGACAGGTAATTAAATATTATAAGGTATAAAAAAAAAGAGGAACATGAACGCTTCATAAAATAAGTGCTTTATTGATTAATTTTCGTAGGTATATAGGTACATAATTTAAAAATAAATTGTACGTGTTTTGTTAAACAAAAAAGATCACTTAAATAACAGCGGGACAAATACAAAACTTATTTACAATTTAGGAAAAAAACGCAAGGGTGAAGAAAACACGAACGTGCTTACACTATTGCCAGTTCATATGTGTACTATTCAAAGTAAATACTATATTACAACCGGAGGCATGTGTGAGAACCATACTTAAATATTTAACAAGGCGATGAATCATTTTATTATCATAAAAATGTAATTTACAAACACTTGTCGTACAACGATAAAGATATTCAGTTAGAATGTAATTATTTCCTATGAGAATTTATAATTATTATGTAAGCGTCAAAATATCAAAAACGACAAAAAACGTTCCGGATATGATGGTATGGTTCCCACAATATTTCCAGTTCGCAATCGATTGCTAGTAAATAGTAATTAAACAATAATTTGGTTAGGAAGGCGTCTCCTATGCACTAACAAGTATCCGCGATCTATACACCTAGGATCAATATACACAAACCGATTTCATATATTTACATAACCGAAAACACAATAAATATTAGAACCTTATACTCTCTGTACAATATCGTAAAATATGTAATAGACTCTCCTTATAATTTATTCGATCTCTCCTTCTACTTCAGCTGGAAGTACCGTGTCACATTGGCCGTTCAAGCGTTATCATACAAATTAGCTTTACACTATATGTTGTGTCGTTAGTGTGATATAGTTCTAACTAGCGCCGTGTGTCGGACATGTTTAAGTACGCACTTTGCAACTAAGCCGAAACACGAAAGAGACAAACGTATACGCTAGAAAGGGACAACATTATACTTACTTTAGTATAATAAAAAACTCCCTCGAGAAGAAAACAAAGTGACTTTCTTGGTAACCGTGTAAATGTAAGTCTGTACTCAATATTTAATATCTATATTAGTTTAGTTTAGCATTCAGTAATTATGTTTAATTATTCGTTATTAGTACAAATAGATTTAAGAAATACGTTGCAAAGTGTTATATATAGAGGAGCAAATTGTTAGAAAATGACTACGAGTAGCGCCGCCGTCACACCTCGCGGCGTTAAGTTACGGTTACTACACCAACTATGAAACATATGCTATATTATGTCATGAATTTCAGCCAAATACTAAAAATAAATTTAAGTCCAGTAAAAAAAACAAATAAGTAAATGTATTTAGGACGTAATTAAATATCTGGAGCAAAATTAATATTAATAAATTATATTAACTATTAGAGGTAAAAATATATATATATATATAAATATATGAACATATTACAAAGCTCGCAATATTAAATTAATAACCAATATGTTACATGTTACTTCATATTTAAATACATTATACTCATAAAGATAAGACAAAAAATTTACATTCTTTTGAGAAACAGAATAAATTGCGCACAAAAATACAATAAAAAAGGTACTAGACAAAAAAAATTATAACATCAGCTTAAGAGTGTAAACCTGTTAACTCCTACTCATATGTAGAAGATTACCACGAGACATTCTTGAAAAATATGTATAGATTTATATGGAGTTAGCCACAAATTTTTTAAGATATGATTTTCATAAAGTTACTCATCATGTTGTTTTGACAAATTTAAATTTAAACTAGGTATAAAAACGTTATAGCAACAAAAATGGACTTAGCAGGTTTAGCAGCACCTGAGCTGTAGGTGAAAATAATATTTCATATATCAATACCTTAATTTGCGTACCAGCTAACTTCAATTTTTACATAACAATTATCAATATTTATGATCTTCTGTATATTTTATGTATATATTATAAAATTAATTTAGATGAGAGTTAGCTGGTTTACCAATTTAAAAGTATCAATATGTATGGGATATACAATACAATACATAAATCCATGCAATTCCCATAGACATTTTTGTATACAAAGTGACTATACAATTCGGCGTCTACATAAAGACTTTATTATTTTCATACAAAATCATATTATAATCACATAAACAAATAATTTATTTACCCTTCAATAATATCCAATGAATGTAAAAAGACAAGTTCTTGAAAAAAAACTTTTTTGACTAGAATTGAATGCTACAAAGAATCATAGTCAGTTAATTGTATATATTACAATATATATATATATATATATATATATATATATTGTAATATATACAATTACAATTAAAACATTATATGTGAGCCTGCTCAGTAATATCATAAGGAAAATCTCGACAAACTTTATGACTGGTTGTAAATTAGCTATAGTAGTAGCTATGAGGTGTAGTGTGAGAGTGTGGGTATGACAGAATTATATGATACATAAACAACACACACAAGCATAAATCTCGATTTTGTTTGCAGTTTCACGCATAACAGGGTAATCTACGTGAATTTAGTGTAAAAACACTCCGTACTGCCCATTCAAAGCTAGACCTTGTAGTGAGCGGTGAAACTCAACGTGAGGAAAAAAATATAAAAATATTTTGAATATGATCATTCCCCCAAGTAGAGATCGAATACACACTCATCGTGTATACAATAGGACACTGTTCTACCGTATACTAATGGCCTGATAATAATGTTTAAATAAGCAGTCATAAAGTTTGACGAGAACAAAACGCATAGCCGCATTAGAAACAACAAACAAAGCATAAAAACTCCTAATAAATAATGGCAAATAGTAAAATATTGAATTGCATTTTTAACATGAAACTTGAAACAGACGAAAATATATAAACACTAAGGATTTGTGTAGATCTGTTTAAACTCTATTTATTATTATTTTTTAGAAATGTAAACATATTAATTATAAGTAAACCCGCGCGCCAAACTATGTTAAGGTCCAATTCCAAGTGTCCAGTATCTGCGTACATCTAGCTCACTACAGGAAGGTTACATTCCCGAATTATAGAAAAAAATGAGCAATTATCACATTAGTAGAGATTTTTACAAAGTGCCGACATCGAACGAAACAACCGCCTCGACTATACATATGGCATGCGTAACGTCGACCTCACACTCACTTTTACCATATAAAGTAACATCAGATTTCGATATATCTCGAGACAATGTCGACGGAAGGCGAACGTCGTATACACCCATACCTCGCTTTGCGTCGGGGTTACGTTCCAAAAAAACGCGACGCAAATTGAAACGACGCAAAGTGAAAATAGATTTTCTATAACAAACCATTTAATGATCGAAGATAGGTTCCAGGCTTACGCCAATAATACCTTATAAAAATAAAATTGAACAAAGTAAAATTTTTCAAACAAAAATAATATACAAAAAACGTATTCAATTAAACAAAATAAATATATTCATTTAATTTATGAAAGTCTAATTAGAATTAATTTCGAACGGTTTTCTTTCATAAAAACATGGTCCAATGTTTGTTGAACTGCTTTTTCAATGTAAGATTGAAATATTTGTTTTTATAACCAAAAACACCACGTAAACGTGACGTAACGTAAACGTAACGTAAACGTAACGTAAACGCCAACGTAAACAGCCAATAAACGTAACGTAAGCAGCCAACGTAACGTAACATGAAAGCTTATGGCGCAATAAACGGCAATAAGCGTAACAGTAAACGTAACGTAAACGTAACAAGCTTAACGTAAACGTAACGTAAACGTAACGTAAACGTAAACGTAACATGCAAACGTAACGTAAACGTAACGTAAACGTAACGTAAACGTAACGTAAACGTAACGTAAACGTAACGTAAACGTAACGTAAACGTAACGTAGACGTAACGTAAACGTAACGTAAACGTAACGTAAACGTAACGTAACGTAGACGTAACGTAGACGTAACGTGGACGTAACGTGGACGTAACGTGGACGTAACGTGGACGTAACGTGGACGTAACGTTGACGTAACGTGGACGTAAAAATTAAGCAGCGACGCAACTTCGAAAAAAACGCAAAACGAAACGACGCAATGCGAGGTATTGGTGTACATTACTTGTAACTTCACTCGCTGACATATCAATAGAATATGCTTTAACAAATACACCGTAACTATTGCACCGAAACGGGTAACTAGCGAAAGATATCATTCAAAAGAATACAAATTTATGAAATAAAAATCTTAACCTTCAGTAATATCAGTAAATAATGATATAATAGTTGTCAATGTCAAGTCGACGTGTGTCGTGTGTGTACGTGTGTGTGTGCTACTCGTCGTCGGTGTCGGGGTCGCTGGAGTAGTCCGCGTGCGCCGGCGTCTGCGCGTGCGCGTGCGGCACGCTGCGCAGCCGCGGCGGGAACGGGCCGCACGTCTGCTGTCTGCACGATAAGCGAGCGTGAGTACATCGGACGTACATTCACAATGCGCACGATTCCTCAGTGGAGTACTCACGCGAGTCGTCGGTAGTAGTTGAGCCACTCCTCCAGCATCTGCGCCTGCAGCAGCGGGCGCGGCGCGAGGCGCAGCGCGGCGGCGAGGCGCGGGCCCGGCCGCACGCGCAGCCAGCGCCGCACCAGCGCCTCCTCGTCCGCCAGCTCGGCCGCCGACAGGAAGTGCACCGGCAGCGGCTCGCCCGCCGCGTCCGCCAGCGGCAGCGTCGCCGCGCGCTCGCCCGCGCCCGCCAGCGGCACCAGCGCCGAGAAGTGCCCGCGCGAGTACGCCAGGCACAGCGGCGCGTCCGAGCAGAACGCGCGCTCCCACAGCAGCGGCAGGTACAGCCCGCGGAAGCGCGCGTAGCCCAGCGCCTCGCCGCGGAACGACGCCACCACGTCCGCGCCGTACACCACGATGGGGCGCCGCAGCACGTGCGCCAGCGCGAACACGTGCAGCTGGCGCAGCGCCGCGCCCGGCCGCGCCGCCGCCGCCACCAGCCGCGCCCACTCCGCGCGCAGCTGCGCCTCCTCCGGCGCGTACTGCAGCGCGGCCGCCTGCAGCCGCTCCCACGCCGCCCAGCGCGCGTACAGAGCGCGGCCCTCGCGCGCCCGCAGCGCGTCCGCCAGCGCGGCGCGCAGCGCGTTGGCGCGGTCGGCCACGCCGTACGCCGCCTGGCACACGGCGTCGGGCAGGCAGTCGCCGGCCGAGCGGTTCCACAGCGCGAGCAGGCGCGCGCCGGCCGCGCCCGCGGGCGCCAGCGCGGGCTCGGCGGCGAGGGCGCGCGCCGCGTCGCGGTCGAGCAGCTCGGCGAACAGCTGGTCGCGCACGGCGGGCGGCAGGTCGTCGATCTCGGCGGGCAGCGTGAAGGTGCAGAACTCGTCGAGGTAGCGGCACGGGAAGTCGCCGCGCGCGCGCCGCAACGCGCCCGCCATGTGGCGGCGGATGGAGGCGGCGAGGTCGGGCGCGACGTGCGAGGGCGAGCGCTTGAGGCCGGGCCCGCCGCCCGAGATGCGCGCCAGCAGCGCCGTGAGGATGTGCTGGCGACGGAAGCGGATGGCGAGGTGCACGAGCGTGTGCCCCGCGTCGAAGGCGGAGGCGCGGTCGAGCAGCGCCAGCTCGTGCGGCTGCAGCGCGCGCGCGGGGTCGCCGCCCGCCGACAGGTACGCCTCCACGCAGCGCGGGTCGTCGTCCACGACGCCTGCGACACACCACCCGCACGTATACGTCACGTTCTTTATGATTTAATTACTTTAATCCTCGACGTGAATAACTTTTATCATCTGACGCTCACCCGTGCACGCCTGCAGCCACAGCCAGTCGGGGTGGTTGCGTCGCTTGGAGCGCCGGGCGCCGCCCTCGCCGTCGGGAGAGGCCGCGGTCTCGGTTTGCTTCACGGATATTTCATTATTACCTGCGTACAAAATCACCGTCATCGAATATTATATGAAATATTTCAAATCATAAAAATATATTAGTATAACATATAATGATATCTTTTAATATTGAAATAAAAAATTCTTTGTTCGAGTTGGACATATTTTGAGATAAAAAAAAACAATAAATTCACGCCACCCAGACACTGTAACCGACGACTATCGTAGATTCTAAATATATTATGTACTATTATCACTATTGTGGTACTAGGAAAATATAACACATGAAGAATATACGAGGACACTACCGCAACCTCCTTGCCTATTATATTGCCCTAGTATGTATGTTTTAATTTTAAATAGTGTGAGTGAACACTTCCTGATAATTTAAAAACTACTTATATTTAGTAATTGTTAATGCTTTCACTTCTGTGAAGTACCGGTGTGCTATTTTTATTTATTTTTACTTACATAGTCTAAATATTCCGTAAACTACAAAACAGCCCGTTATACTTTGACATTAATTTTAACTCATATTCATATATGGCCAAGGCAACAAAGATGGCACCATGACATGATGATAAAAAAAAAATTATATACAATCGTGTAAGAATGACACAGCATGTAACTGTAAATGAGTTCGATTGAAGATCCGACTACATTCAAGCCAATGATTAAAATTATTGTCATTTCTCTGCTCTGATAATTCGAAACACGGGGTTGACTTCCGCCATTTCACACGCAAAGTTGGATTTCGGGAAAATAGGGACGGAGTGTCTTAACACTAGGTTCTCTCTAACTTCCCAAGTACGTGGAATAAAGCGGAAAACAGCAAATAAAAAACTTATAAATAAATATATTTATATGTTATCATATACACACCAGTAGGAGGTCTCACAGAGGACGAGGTCGCCGCGGCGCCGCACATGGCGCACTTGGTGGCGCGCGGCCAGTTCTCGTACGTGCACGTCTGAAAAGTAACACAGTACATGTTATATATTACTTATGTACAAGATACAAGTCAATATTTATATTTGTAATCATTAAAAACATTAATTAATAATTGTAGTGAACATGCATGTAGCAATATCACCAAATATTTTATATAGCAATGATAATGATAATAAAAATATATATAGGCTATTTAGAAGATGCACTACAAGGTGGGTAACTAACCGCACAAGCCCACTTAACAACAGTGGAGGCGCTGGCTTGCCCCTGAGGAGATGATATCCTGAGGGGTTTCAGCCTCTCCGCAACTGCTTCCGCTTCTGAAAATATATAAAAAAACATATTATAGACATTTTCAGTTAGTCAATGTATATTATTTTTCTATCCAGTTTATGTATTTAACTTGTTTAACAAATAAACACCGATTTGTTTATTTTTTAGCTGACGGAAATCAATACCGCGCTTTGTCGTACCAGTGCGGAAAAATTAAAAATAGTTAACATACGAGTAACTCGTATGATCAATCTCTGAATGGAAACTCGCAACCAATAAAAGCAAAACTTATTAAGCTACTACCCTTTTTTTAGTAATATGCATTGCAACCAGTAGTATTTTAATAAAAAAAAATAATATAACTTAGCACAAAGCTAAAAGCTAGTTCCAAATATAACACAATTTTAAATATACATATTTAAAAAGCGAAACAAAATCAAATGAAATCATTGCAAATCAAAATAGCTCACCACAAACGTCATCAGTGGGCAGCGCACTGGCACCGTCCTGCAACTTGAATATGTCCTCGCCAAGGGAAGGCTTAGGGGTGCGACACATCGTACACTGAAAATAGTATACAAACAATTAATTATTATTCAGCTTCACGCACACCAAATTAACCTGGTGTTACTTCACTTTATACATGAATTCCAGAAATTACGTTATATAGCGGAATTGAACGCCGCGCTTTGTTATATCAGAGCAAATAAGAATTCATATTTTTTGAAGGTTTAAAGTGTTAATAACTCACTTAGAAAAAGGAAAATATATTAAGTAACTTGTTTGAAGTTTTGCTCACAACAAAAATAAGTTTTAACAAGCTTATAAGAATTTCAACGCAGCTAAATCGCTATAGAACGCATGGCTTTGCGGTCAGAGCGCTTGGACGGTTACCAAGAGGCGCGGATTCGAGTCCCGTTGTGTTAAAATTTTTATACGATACGATTATTTGATCTAGTTCACCACAGTGGGACATTTGATCCATCCAACAGTAAATATGTATATCTAAAAAGGAAGGAAAATCTAAAAGGAAGTGTTTTAATACTAGTTTGTTTGTACCTAAAACTAATTAAAATTAAGAATGCGTGAGACAGATTACATATATAAAAAGCTTTTATAACTGAGTGACTGAAAGACAATGTACAAACAAAACTTCTGCACATAGAAAGTTGAATATATAAACGTGAAAGTGAAGTCATATGAGACTTCACTTTCACTAGAACTCCTTGGAAAGTATAGGACTAAGAGACGATTTATCGAAATTTTACCAAAAACCGCCATACAAGAAAAATCAAGAGAAACAACTAGTCAATTTTTTAAATGCTTTCTATAATGTTACTCTTATGCATTAATGTAATTAAGACATTAATTATTTGTATGGGAACTAAAATCCCTTTCTAACTAAAAATGAACGCAAATTTAATACAATTTTATTTTCACTTCGTTCTGCTTGTTTTAGAGTTCAGTTTAATTACGTAGTGTGAGGTAGTGTGTTGTGCTTTTTTAAAAAGAGAATTACATATATAAAGTTTACGTTTACGTTACGTTTACGTTACGCTTACATTACGATTACGTTACGCTTACGTTGCGCTTACGTTACGTTTACGTTACGTTTACGTTACGTTTACGTTACGTTTACGTTACGTTTACGTTACGTTTACGTTACGTTTACGTTACGTTTACGTTACGTTTACGTATACGTTACGTCACGTTTACGTGGTGTTTTTGGTTATAAAAAACATAAATATTTCCCCAATCTTACATTGAAAAAAAAAGCAGTTCAGCAAACATTGGACCATATTTTTATGAAAGAAAGCCGTTCGAAATTAATTCTAATTAAACTTTCATAAATTAAACGAATATGTAGTTTATTTTGTTTAATTGAATACGTTTTTTTGTATATTATTTTTGTTTGAAAAATTTTACTTTGTTCAATTTTATTTTTTAAAGGTAGTATTTTCGTAAGCCTAGCTTACCTATCTTCGATCTATATGGTTTGCTATAGAAAATCTATTTTCAGTTTGCGTCGTTTCAGTTTGCGTCGTGTTTTTTGGAACGTAACCCCGACGCAAAGCGAGGTATGGGTGTAATTCATATTTCTGCAGATGTAACTTATAATATAATCATTAAGAATATATATTAATTTGTAGTAAAACTTATATTTATTAAGTAAAAGTGTAAGCTGAATCTACGTACATGCATTATGTATTGCACTTACACTTTTAAATTATTTATTTAATGAGACCATGAAAAAATATACTTGATCCAGCATAGTAGGGCATTCAGAGAGAACCTAGCCTCAAGATAGCCTATAGTCCTAGTCTCCATTCACCACTAGCCAAAATAATTTAAGATATTGCTTAAGTAGTGACACTCACCGTCATGCTTTATCTTACTATGCATATTGCATACTATATAATAATTCCCCAAATGGTAAACCCACAACCAATGGTGTTCACAATTTAATTTTTATACATAATAATATATTTATTCATGTCATAAAGCAGGGAATGGAGCGTCTTGACACTAGGTTCCCTGCTATATGCGGGATACAGCATGAAGCTATGTTTGTATGTATGTATTTATGTCATAAATATATGCTTACTTAGAAAAAATGTTATTATCTAATTACATTTAATTATTGCAGTATGGCAATATTGAAAAACCAAATGACTGTATTTGATGAAAGTCAAAGATAAAATAATATAATGTCAATTCGTTAAAAAGTTACTATTAATTTATGTGCATACTTTTAACGTTTATTTGTAGAAATAGATACTCAAATTATTTAAGTTAAGTTTTGTACTAAAAATACTAGCTTTATATATCCAGTGACCTCATTTGTGTGGACTATTAAACATTGAAATTTTAACTACTCAAGAATTCATAGGAATTTTAGAGTAATCCTCTCTTAGTGCTTTCCTAGATTCCCCAAGCCTACATGTTAAATTTAAGATTTTCATAGCCAGTAGTTTTGCCTGTATGTTGTTTTATTTATGGAAATATTGTTGTTTCATTTCAAAATATTAATAGCCTTTACCATCCACTAATTATTCTAAATTGAATGGTTAAAGTCCCATCCCAATACATTTAATAGTTAAGTTGTAGTGGACAAACAAACAAAAAGCACTCTACACTACTTTCATTATAAATATATATTATATGTGTATGTAATTATTAAGATGTTAGCATAGTAATAATATCTTATATGTTCATTTTTCTTTTTAATTATCTTACAAGCACTTTAGTATCACAATTTATTAGCACAAAAAAGACATATAAATAGAATTTATTTTTTATTTAACCTTTGATTTATATCTCTAAAAATTATATTTTAATTGCAATGAATAATGTTATTAACGTAAGTGAAACCTAATACTGATATGGGTATGCACAACACAATAGCATCAAAGTTGATATTATCACTTAAATGGAAAGCACAGTATAAAGTATGAAATATAAAATTTATATTTGTTTATTAAAAATATAAGTTTTTTCAAAACACCCTGTTAGTATAGTGATAAAGTACTACATATATTTTTCTAAAATATATACTAAGTAAAAAGTTTTCTTTTTACTATATTTGCTGTAACTTTTCTACTTTTATTATACATATAAAGATATTGTTTATAACCTAAAAAACTTAATGTCATATTTTATCTGACGTGGGAAGAGTAATACAAAAACAAGACAATACCTTCCGAGAGAGTGGAAAGTTCTCATAGGTACACAGTTCACACATCCATTTATTACTGTCAGGTAGTGCTGAGCTTGCTGTCATCTGCAATATGTATACACACAACATATAGCAAATTTTATATTTTAAATATGCTTACCAAGACAAAAAATGATAGTTTCTAGTAACTATTACATCAAATTGTAACAACTATATAAGTAATAAATTACACATTTCCTAATATGTTGCAACATTCACATTACTTGTGTATTATGAAAGATAATATGTGTAATGTAAGGCAATGGAAGCACTATCACTACTAGGATGGATATTACCTGAGGAATGTTTGTGTGTGAAGAGTAAGGGGAGGTGTCAGTCTCTGGCCCACACTCCTCTGGCAGACAAGCTTCATTGGGTGCAGCCAATGATGGACTTTTCTTGCTGCCATCATTTTGCGACTCCTCACTCATTGTACCATCAGTTGTACCATGTGATCGAGTATCACAAGTGTCCACTAGGAGGCTTTCATTTTACAGGTTCCTCCACTGTTCGTTAGAGTGTATTTGCACAGCTGCGTCGGTGATGCGTATGTATTGTTTATTGAACCTAACTCCGATAATCGTGCACGTTAACAAAGATGCGAATGACCTAAAAATAAAGTGGCTTTATTAGATTACAAAAATATCACCTTCACAGTCACATCACAGCACTCCACTTAACTTACACCAGCGTATTCAATATTATAGAGAAAACGCAACAATAAGCATTATTCACTCCATATTATATTCCAATAGGAAATTTTGACAGATCGCGTATGAAGTGTCCACGGTAGGATAAGATTTATTTACACGTTTAGTAAATATCTAGCGAGAGGCGATACGAAACTTGGCATCGCTCGTCTCTAATATTTGGCGTTGTTACACAACAAAAATGCATCGGGACACGGATGGCCTAAGGTCAAGAACGGTACGCGCACTACGCTACTGATACAATTCACTCACTCACGGCGAGATAACAGAAATAGCATATATACCGTAGACGTAGCTACACTGCTCTATGAAAACTGAAAACCTTGTGTTTCAGCAATTTGGACAAAACAAGTCGGGACTAGACAGATGGAAATAGAAAAAATATTGAAGATAAGAGTGGAGATAAAAGCAATTATGTTTATACGGTATTTTGACAAATAAATTGTGTCAATTCGAATCGCTGGCTCGCCAACTAGCTATTCAATCATCAATGAAATATATATATTGCAACTCACTGTATTGGTGCTGAACGAAAACAATTTATGTTTCTGTCCAATAACAACGCAAAGAAACTTGCAACAGGCCAATAGCAGCGCTTATAATTTAAATGGAAGCAAAATGGAGTTAAACAATTATTCTGCAAATTTTTGTTATCTATGCAATATAATGGCTAATTGCATGAAAAAATAAACTCAATAAAAGTAATTATAATTCATTAAAAAGTTTACAAAACAAATTTATGCAAAATTATATACATTATGTTATTTTTTATTACATCGAAATATATATAAATAATGGGATGTCGATGTTATTCCTAGAAATTTTTAGCTAGGCATTATGCCAAATAATTAAGATACATCTATTCGTATCTTTTATTTTTTTTTATTTATTAATATCAATTTTTAAAGTTCATATACGCGTTGTATTTTATTTTTCAAAAATTTTGCACACAGTATTATTGTCTTCGAAATTTATTATGATAAAAGCTTTAATCACGTTCCCCAAATAAACTTTGAATAAATCTAAGTATATAAAACAAAATAATGCTATTATTTATATAACGAAAACTAAAAAATTTTCTTAAAATAATATCAGTATTTACTCTGCGTTCAATCATGTAAAATATCACACAGAAAAAAAAACTCCGTAGCATTCCATGGATTCACCATGCGGGTGTCGGGCCCATCGCGTTACAAAGAGAGAAGTTCGAAGCGGTATCTGAAAATTGTGACTTAAGTATAGGCTTATGGGGCCCCTTTAAAATATGTCCGTATGTAAATCTCGCCTCTTCTATATGAACTCTTGCCTTTACCTAACCAGGTTTGAAAATATAATATGTGATAGAAATGAATTGATCATAGTTCAAGGAAATCTGAAAATTATTCCCTAAGAGGAATGATCCATAAATTAGAAGTTGCTACGCGTGCGATGGAACGCAGAATGTTTGGTCTTTCTGTGTCAGGAAGAATTCTAAATTAAATTATTCATCAGGGAACCAAAGTCACCGACATTGGACGTAGGATAAACAAGCTTGAAGTGGAATTGGGCTGGTCATGTCTCCAGACGGACTGTCTAAGGACGGTCAATGGAACCGACACATTTTAGAGTGAAAATCGTTCAATCCGTTAGATCCGTTACGCCACTTGACACATTTCTAAACTAAAAAAAAAAAGAGAATAGTTACACAAGTTTTATAAGGTTACCCTTTTATTATCGTAGGAAATCTTTTTACAGATACATGCCCAATTACAGACTCGAGGCGGCTTATATGGAACACCAAGACATTTATAGGTTGAGGCCGACTAAAACCTTTTCTTTACTACCTTCATCCTCGATCGTCTCAGGAACTGTTCCCAGTATACTATGTTCCCCGACGTTACTGCTTTATCCTTTATACTATTAAATTCGGGAATATTGTTCACGAAGATAAAAAATAATAAAATTAAAAAGAACTTGCTTTTAAGGAAGATTTTTTCCTCTTTTAGTAATATGTTTTTTTTATTAAAAAAAATAATAAGGTATAAAAAAGCTAAATAGAAAAGTCCTCATAGGACAATACATAGAATTTCAGATATAATTGTGCAAAGATATTTATTAAATCTTATTTTTTAACAACTAACTACAAATTAATTTTTAAATTATTTATATCCAGATAGAGGGTGTGGAATTGCCACAGACGATAGACATATTTTCAGACAAAAAAAAAATCATTGTTGTTTGATAATAAATGGCAACACAGGTCCCAGATTTGAGTGCGCCGGCATCGCACGTGAACGTGTCGCAAAAATCTCAATAAATTAGTGAAATCACTATGTCGGACGAATATTTTTACGGTTAGTAATAATTTTAACTATATTATTTATTGCATTATTTGTTTATTTATAGATTTACATTAGTACTTTGCTTTTATTATGTTCTTTAATTTTGCACCCAGCTTTGACACCCGGCTCCTTCGCCATTTTATTTCACAACGCATTTTTACATATTATAGAGTTTCTTTAGGAATATCTTAAATTTATTTAAACCATCAAGTGTATGTAAACGACGTTACTTTTACATTATCATATTACACTTTTGCAAAATTATTGCCGCCATTTCCACATCGATACGGATGATAATATCAATATCTGTTTTAATAATGGCGTTTTCGAGTTAAAAAAGTGTTTTAGCGTGTGTACTTTTATATATTATTGATCTACGCGTGGTGATATACATATATGTTAGGCGTGTGTTGTGGGGAGTCGGCCCGGTTCGGCGCGTAATTTGAAAATATGGCGTCCAAGCGTCTCCTACGACCGTTTATATTCGATGCTCTTGATGCTAATTATGACAAGTAAAAGTTTACTAAAGTCGATTCTGAAATTTGATATGTTCTATTATTACCATACCGGTAACACGAGTTGACCGGTAACAGGAGTTGTGAGATTATGTATTTACGATGCATATGCTGCGTTTCAGGTGTCACCTTATCATCCTCACACAAGTCCGAGACATGGGACCCAGAAGCGAAAGCGGAATATCCGCGCAGTAATAAACTGCTAATACGCCAGGCGCTGCTCGGACCAGACGCCAAAGCTGACGAACTTAATGTTGTTCAAGTAAGTATTTAAGCTTACATTATTATACTTACACTAAATATACCATGTGCATAAATATACTTAGCTTCAGGCAGAGGGAACCTAGTGTTAAGACACTTCGTTCCCCAGTATTAATATTTATAATTGTAATATTGATTTGATGTCATTGTTAAAAAATGCCATCTTTTAATTCAATGGTTTAGTGTCAACATGATGATAATACAACCAAGTTACTGTGATGGCATTGCTATTTCGTTTTGAAGTAACATTTGCTGGCTGTGATTGCTTGAGGCATTTGTCTGATTGATTATTATAATACTGTAAAAAATAAACACTTAAAGCTTTACTAAATTATCAATTTTGTTTTTCCGGTGTTTCAATAAAAACAAATTATTATATCTGTGTAAAAGGTGGAGACCATGTGCCTCCAAGAGTCTATCAAAATCCCAGTGGCCATCCTCAAAGTTGGTGAAACAAGACAAGCCCGTCTTGACATTGAGTTCCCAGATGCACCAGTCACTTTCACACTCATACAGGTAAACAGTTTTGTATGAACTTTGTGAATTATATATGTTCCTTCTAGTGCTAACAATAAATGATGTTAAAACAACCATAAAAATGAAAAGCATGCAAAATCGTTTTGATGATGCACTGTTTTTATATGATTTTTTTGAGGCATTTGTCTGATTTACAAAGTTAAGCTTTCATATTTACCTCCTCAGTAACTTATACTAAATATGTATGTGTAATGTGCAGGGGTCAGGGCCGGTGCATTTAATTGGTCAACATCTTCTGGGTGCTTTGGTTGAAGAGTTTGAAGACATGGAAGAGATGGAGGAGGAGATGCTGGATGAGGAAGAAGGAGAAGATTGCCCAATAAAGGTTAGTTTAAAGTATATTTACATGTTTTTTGTAAGCAAATGTTAGACTTTTTATTTTTCATGGCTTGGGTAGAAGTAAAGGTTTGGTTAAATTAGACAATGTAAATTAAACTGATTAACATTTTGACTAATTATTATTTCATTAATCATATTTCATATTAACAAATTGCTTCTGTAATTATAATTACCACTTGTCTAAAGCACATTAAATCATTTAATTATTTGCAACAAATATATATTTATGTACAATGTTGCATATCCATTTACAAAAAAATTCAGTAAATGACTAAATTTACAGGAAGATGAGAATAAAAGGAAAGCACCATCTGGCAAACGCAAGACGAATGAGGTACTGAAAACCTTCAACTAATATCAAATTGTCCACATGTCTAACAGAGGGAAAAGGGCCTGAGGCCCAATTCTGCAAAATCATGGCAGCATTGGCACAATGTCAAATTATTAAATAAATGGATTCTAAAACAATATTGTCAAAATATTGCTGTCATATTTTGGCACGAGTGGGGCCCCTGTTGAAACAAAATTTAGTGATCTCATTGAGAGATACAAAACTCAACTGAAATTGGCTGTTGGTTTTCTGTACTACTCATTCATCCCTTTACCTTCTGATAGCTTGATTTACATTCATAATACACATCTTCATTGCAATGTACCATAGTGACTAAACTTATTTACTAGAGGCGTAGAACTTAAAACTTAATGTAACATGACTTGTCATTCTAGGACGAGGACGACGAGGAGGGCGAGCCCAAGGGCAAGAAGGCGAAAATTTCAAACAATGCCAAAGGCAAGGCGCCGTCGCCCAAGAAGAACGCTAAAAAGTGAGCCGTTGACGGCCAGCGCCGCCCTCCGCCCCCCGCGCCCTCGGCCGCGCCCCCATGCCACGCTCACCTGCTGCACCTGAAAGACTGATTCGCCGTGGTCTACAGCCGCGCGGGTCGGCGGGGAGGGGGGCGGAGGCCGAGCGGGGCGGGGCGCGGGAGGGCGGCGGAGCCCTAGTTTACGCATAGTGTGGTAATTGTCTAGGTTAGCGTTGTATCTGGTGCGTGTGGGAGCGCGTGGTGTGTGCGTGTGGCGTGAGAGCGTGCAGCGTGTCAACGCCGTGTTACCCGCCGGGGTACACTCGTATATCGATCCCGATCACGATCGAGTGTGATTTCTAAACTTTTTTCTTGAACTTATAATTTTTTTTCATTCCTTACTGTGGTATAGTCTTATTGATGTCAAATTTATTGATAAGTAAATTCACGCAGATGTATTTTTTAAGTTAATGCGTAAGTAATCAGTGTATGTTTAGACGTGAAGGTTCACTGTGGCGCGGCGTGCGGTGTGCGGGTGTAGTGGTCGCCGCCGCGCCGGTCTACATGATAATGAATTGCTAACGATTTCTCATTTCAGAATGAAAACTGATAACATAGTTTGTTTGTACATATACATTTAAAAGCATAAGAACCGTAATAATAAAATCATTTCTAAACATTCTCTTTATGATTCTTTTATTTCACCCCTCCTCCAAGTATAAGATAAAAAAGCGGACAGTCATTGTATATAGGAATAAAAGAAGTGTTGAGTAGTATCTTGGTACACCTAATCAGCAGTTTACTACAAAATAATATATCAATTGAAGTAATTCTGGAGTCAAATCAAAGGCATTGTTACTGTGAAAACGGAAATACGGTTAATTCTGAGGTATATTAGACTACGAGAATAAATCCAAAATGTTTTTAACCTAGACTATTAAACTTTTACTGCCTAGACCTGTTAAAAAAACCCTAAGTGTTAACGGAGGAGTAAAAGCTCGAAATAAATTGCATTTAAAATAAGTTTGTTTGGAAAATCTTCGATTTACCACAGGCTTTATGAAAGCGCTGAGATGAAATTGGGTGTATAAGCTGTGATTAGTACTCTGAAAAAATTATGAAATTTGGATATTAAGACACTTTCCCAACCCTTAAAATAAGTGGATGAATGTTAGTAGACATAAACTTTCGTGAACGTGAAAAACTTTTTTATTATATAAACTTCAGAATCTCAAAAAAATTAGCCCTTTAGCCTTTAATCTTTTTGGCAAGTATGAAATAATGTTACTATCAAATTCAATCAATTCTAATTAGAAATGAATTCAGTGGAAATGTTTAATTACACATTTCCACTGAAGTGTTTTGTAAATTACTTTTTTAGCTACACACTTTATCCTTGCGGGGTAGTAAAGAGAAGAAACGCATGTTGTCCCTACATATTTGCTTCTACGCCTCACCCGCTAAGTTTTTCCCTTCCTCTTTCAGCCCACATTTGAATTTGACTAGAAATTAAGATTCGAGCAGAATATTTTAACTCTAAGAAGTCATGTACTGTCACTTATTAGTGTGTGTAGATTTATATTTAGAAATACTTTGTGATTACCTTTTCGCAACATCACATAGAAATGTTTTTAAGATTTGTGTTTTTTTTCAATGCCCAATAATTCCAAAACTTCATTCGGGATTAGTAATAAAAATAATGCTTTGTGAAATTTCAAAATATTTCATGTACTTTTCCATTAACCATACCTACATAGTTGGCTCAGAAATAAAACGACATTGTAAGAGATCTTTGGTGGTTTATATTTTCTATCATAGCTAATAATATCCTAAAAGATATCTGTCTATATATACCTATACAAAACGTAGCGTTTCTGCGTGACTGACACATAACTTACAAAAGAAACTAGTGCGTATAAAAGGCTAAAATTTGACATCTAGTTTTCCTAAAAATGGGATTTTAGGTTCACGCATAAAAATTCATGTAAAAAATTAAAAAAACTATTAAACATATTGACTTTGTCTACATACACATTTCGAAAAGAGTTCCTACATATATTTTAAGGTTCTTGTAACTTATCTTCTACTTTTATTGGATTATAAAAAAACAATAAATTACCTAATATGAACATGCCTACTCTCAACTAATAAATCAAAACATAATATATGTCAATAAATGTATAGAAAACAAATGTTCTTACATGTGTTTTTTTAGTAGAGCAAGTAATATTTTATTTCTATCTCTCTGAATTTTATTTGAATCCTCTATAACTTTGACCAGTTTATCAAACTTATCAGAGTCTTTAGTTTGTATGGTAGTTATTATTTGTCGCACTTCCGACATGCTCAGTTTGTCCACATTGTTATCAGGAGGTTCTTTCTTACATATCTTTGTATTACCATAAATTTGTTCAAAGTATGTGAAGTATGGCCATGCAATATCTTTGCCAGTTTCCCTTTTCCTTTGTGCTAGTCTTATATATGTCTGTTTTAAATTTCTAAATTTTTTATCACATTCATCAGGGGTCAAGCCTGTTTTTGGGCCAATCTGTTTCCACAATGATCTCTTCCTCAGAAGAGGATCCCTAAATTTAGTTTTGTTTTTAACACAAAACATTAACAACTTGTCAACATAATCCTGTGCTAGTGGTTTCCCATGAGCTCCCACTAAGGTTGTGTTTGACTGATTTTCAAACAACTCTACAAAATCTTTATAGTACCTCCATTTACACAGGGATTTCTCGGGCCCCAGTCTGTTTTTTAATCTGTTATAAGTTTGCTTTAGGTTCCTAAATTTACGGTCACAGTCCTTTGCATTTTCCCCCACAGCTTGTGATATTTCTTTCCAAAGTTCTTTTTTCTGAAACTTGGGATTTCTAAACTTGTGAGCGATTTCTTTATATGAAGATATTAATAAGCAAATTTTACTTCTATCCCAAGCTTTCGAATTGGGAGTAAAATTTTGAAAGATTCTTTCAAAATAATGATAATATGGCCATTTTACTAATTTGCCAGTTTCTTTACGTTTCTCTATCCATTTAAAATAAGTTCTTTTTAGATTTTTGAACTTGTGATAGCAATTGTAGTCAGATGTGTTTAGTTGGAATGCTATGTCTCTCCAAATATCTTTTTGATGATTAGTACTAGTGTTGCGAAATTTGGTGATGTTTTCAATATACAGACTGAGCAACTTCCTGGTCTTGGTCTCCTCCCAGGGTTCCAGAATAGCAGAAATGAATGCTTTACAATCATTGAACACTTCTTCACAGGAGTTATAATGAATCCATTTTATATTTCTGCCCATTTTCTTCTTCTTGAACAGCCTTATGTATGTCCTTTTAAGGTTTTTATATTTTTTTTTACATTCTTCAGGTGTAGTTCGCAACAAAATAGCTATTTCTTCAAACACCATTTTTTCTTCAACTGTAGATTTAAATCTCTTGTCAAGGCATAGTGTAAGGAAATGTTTGATTTTGTTTCTATCCCAAAAAATTTCATCATCTTTACTGTCATCATTTTCTTCATCATGAGTTTGTAACATGACAGGTTCTGTAGTTATAACTGTAGATGTGGCTGCGGTCGTCGCTATAGCTGTCGCTGTGGCCGTCGCTGTGATTGTGGAGAGAGGATCAACATTATTTACTTGAATGTATTGTCTATCTTCAGATGTACCTGCAATATATCTCGCTTCTTCCTCAGCAACTGCAATAAAGAATTACAGCGACTGGGATAAACATTTACATAACAGAAAAGATATTTAAAATATAAAAGATATTTTTATATTTATACTATTAGAAAATAAATTTCAATTTAAAAAAAAGCACTTACTTTGAGAGTTTTGTATTGTACAATTATTAGCACTGAATATGACATTGCTTTGATCTTCTCTTACCACAAACCAGTAACTTTGATTATTTTCACTGGTGATATCCATTGTTGAGAATTAAATTTAAGATATATCACTATTTATATTGTGATTAAAATGTCACTCTGTAATCAGTACATGTCATTATTATTTGTAATATAGTAACAGAAGTAAATACTATTATGTATTTTAATATATGATTGACAAATTATTTATTATATAAGAACTTTTATTCAAAAATTTAATATATTCACAAATCGGAGTTTTGAAAATGATGGCTGCAAATAAACTATAGGTTACATTGATTAGGCTACTGTCATTCGGAAGTTGTCAAACTCACGGGCGTACCCATGCGGATGCAATAGTAAGACAAAAATAACTCTGTATTAATATGTTATATTGTATTTAATAACCTAAGTGAACATCTCTTGTGTGAATTATTATGACACGTACTTAATGTTTCATATTATTTTATTTTTTAATAAACACTAACACTAGGTTCTCAGGTTCCCTCTGCCTACCCTGATATGCGGAATACAGCGTGAAAATAATAAATAAAATAAAATTAGCCAGCCAGCTAACCAGGACCAAAATTAATGTAAGATCAACACTTTTTAGTAAAAAGAATACTAATCTTTCTGTATCGCATCTTGAAAAATATCGCATTGCATAGCTTGTAAACTGAGATTTGAAAGTAGGAATTTCGAAGCTATTTTAAAGATACTGTCAAATACTTCACTGTATTACTTAAATTTTCGTTTCTATAGCTTCATGCTTTATCCCTAGCGGGATAGCCGGAGAGGGCGGGACGCCAAACACCACGGTATATCCATACTTTTTTCACCTCGTCCACAGTCATTTCTTTGTTAAAAAAATAACACTTTGCTGTTAAACAACAATTACATTACAACATTATGAAAGTATTGGACGAGAATAAGAAATTACATGGTATGTAATTATTTTTAACCGCTTAAGTATATATGCATCTTTTACAGAATTTTGTAATATGAATCATTTTTTAATAATTTTGCAATTTAAGTTGTTCGGTTGGCAACTCATACATCCGCCATTTAAAAAAAACGCCATGTTTAGGTTTGCTTTTGTTTGTCTGTCAAATAGGCAACGCGAGTGACGCCAATCGCCATTTATCTGCCGCCTTCATTATTTAAAGCGATTTTATTACAATATTATAGACATATATTTCATGAACTATACTGTGAGTTGTACACGCGTAAAAAACTTTCTTTGGATTGTACTTGATTATGATTGTCTTGTTAACAACTTTTTGACATCGGTAAGTAAAAAAAAATAACATAATGACGCGGTTTCAATGCTCTGGTTATAAATGTAAAAAAACTACAATTCTTATTATTTCGATGTGTTTTTATATTCTATTATTAAGTCTGTGTAAAGAGTACCTATTTTATTTATTTTAATATGTTAATTAAAAGTGGCGGGAAATAATATCGTGACAGGTTAGCATGTCACGTCGAGACTACCGACTATAAAAAATACATTATTTATGCCTAACTAGTAACAATATTATTAAAATATTATTGTTTTATATTACGTACTTGGGAAATTTACCATATTGTATCCTTTATTCCATTATTTATCCAATAATCGCTACATTAATTTAAAGTTCATTTATTCGACGGGTAGTTTGAGGATTAAAATTCAAATAAACAAACTGTTTCGCTGTTATTTCCCATTTTAATAGTTTATTTGTTGGTTATCAGTAATGTCCGGAGGCCGCCTAGTCGTAGTAGATCGGTCGGGGCGGGATGTAAAAGCTTTTCCTCTGGAGGAGGGCCTGGCGACGATCGGCGGTGACCCTGTGTGTGACATACGGGTTATGCTGCCGACTGTTAGTCCACATCATGCCACTGTTGTAGTTCACTCCAATCAAGTAAGGTTTTCATTTAAATGTTTAGTTTTTATTACTTAAATAATAATAAGCCAAGTTCATTACTTTAAAACAACTTCATACTTTTACCTTAGCATAGCATATAGCACTCCATTCTCTACTTTCTACCTGAATTCATCACATATTATGTTGAGTGATGAAAATTAACATTATGCTATGTCTTACCAAAGCAGGGACATGAATATAATTTAAATAATCATGACTTAAAGTGGAAATCAAACTCACACTCACAATGACCTACTTAATAGTAATATAGATCTAATTAATATTACTGTACTTGCTAATTTACTACTATTACTTTAAATTTCACAATATTTAGTGTAATTTTCATTATTTATATACAGACTGTAGTGCGCAGTGTCTCTGCTGGCGAGACCCTTGTGAATGGTGCGCCAGTCAGTGTAGCCGCACTTTGTCATGGTGATGAGTTAACTATCGGTGGACGTAATTTCCGCTGGGAGTACAATGAGCCAGATAGACAGAGACCATTGGCACCACAGGCAGGTATGGAACAAATTAATATTTGGATTTGGATACATATGATATTATTTGTTTTCTTGGTTAATATTTAAGTTATCATATATATGTTATTTGTAGAATAATAATCAGAAAAAAAGTGGAAAAGATATATAACAAAAAAATGTGATAAATTACTAAACAAGTGACATTGAACCCACTACCACATGCATTTACAGACAGATGGTTTCCCACTGCACCATGATGGTCTTTAATAGTATAATATATATATATTTTTAACTTCATACTGTATCCTGTATATAGCAGGGTAGGCAGAGGGAACCAGAGAACCCTTTGTTAAAACACTCCGTTCTCTTACAACAATTCCATTCCCCACACTTTCCGCCGAACTGAGGCATTGCGTGCTGAGTGGCGAACCTCAACGCCGCGCTTTGCATTGTTACCAAACCCAGAAAATGAAAATACTTAACTTTACAGTTCATGAAGTGGGAATCGAACCCACAATCTATCGCATTTACAGTCGCATGCTTGTGTTTCTGCGCCACGACAGGCGTTAATATAATAATAATGTTAAAGATAAAATAACAACCATTGACAATGTTTTTATTACTTTATTTTTGTCATCAGGCTTATGAATTTAGTTAGATAATCAAAAGATTAGAGTCTTATTGTCTTTGTAGTTTTTAACTTTATGTATTTTGAGATCGTTCAAAACTGTATATTTGTTACATGTTTACTAATTTTTTAAGACAAGGTAAAAGAGAGACTCATTAGTTTTCCTTTACCCAGCGCTGTCGTGTCGCGCGTCGGGTGCGGTCGGGCGCGCTCGGGCCCGCTCGCGTCGCGCCACGCAGCCGGCGGACGGCGCCGTGCTGGTGCCCGCGCAGCGCGCCTCTGTGCCCGGTCTGTATACTTATATTTATACACGAATACTTCCTTTTTTTAGGAAATCTTACTGATCCAAATAAATGAAATTGTCAAATTATATGTATTTGTTAATGCACTATTATTGTTTTTTTTTTACATATAAAATTATATTTATTAAAGTTAATAATTTGTTTAGGTTCATCGAGTGGCAAACAGGTGGCAATCGTACAGCCACAGCGACGGGATACTAATAATCAAAATGGTAAATTATTATTATTATTTTTTTTTATACCACGACGGTGGCAACAAGGCACACGGCCCACCTGATGGTAAGTGGTTACCGTGGCCTATGGACGCTTGCAACACCAGGGGCATCACTTACGCGTTGCCGACCCTTCAAAAACCTATTTATTCCCCTTTTGAAGAACCCCATATTGTAGCCCTCTGGGAAAACCTGGGCAGGGAGATCATTCCACAATTGGAGAGTCCGCGGAAGAAAGTTCCTTTGAAATCGAACTGATCGGACCATTTAGGCTCCAAAGTTTAAATTAATATTCAACTTAACTTAGTGTCTCGCTTTATCTGTACTGGGGTGGGTAGTCATTTTTAACTTATATCATGGTTGATCTGCCATTTTGTAATGCATAATTATTAGCTATTTGAAAGTAATGTTTATAGGCTTACAATAACTTAGTGTGGCATGTTGCAGCTCCAGCATCAGCGACGACGCTGGCGTCTCGCGGTAAACGTTCCACTCCGTCTCGGTGAGTCTAATATTTACTAATAATTTAAATAATAGTTACCTATGTCTTAGCTTTTTTTTATTTTACAATAATACGGACCCCAATAACAATTTAAAAATCTTATGTCCATTAGGCGTGAATATGCTCATAAGTCCAAAATACATACTGTTTAACATATATATTTTAAGTTTAAGATTTATTTGTAAATTTTGTTATTATGTTATTTAAAAATAATTATTTGAAAACGATTGACGTTTTTTAATTTAGTCATCGATTTAGCCTACGAACAGAGCGATTCTAATGGCATTTGAAAAAAATATTTGAAATTTGACTTATCTAGCTATTCACGCCCGGCACATACATATGTGTCGAGTATGCAAACAAGCAAATAATAGTTTAATGTGAGTTAAATGCTAAGTGCTATCTGTGAGTGGTGTGGTGTGTGTCGCAGCAGCAAGAGTCAGCCGCAGCGCGTGTCGGTGCTGCGCGGCGCCGTCAACCTCACCAAGATACAGGCGCCCGCCACCATCGGTCAGTATATGTTGTCGATTCGATTCCCACTCCGGTAGGCCGAGCACGAACATTTGCGACAAAGTATTTGTAACGTTATCGAAACTATTTGTATGGGAATTGAAAAACGCCCCTACCGTGCGTGACAGGAACTAAAGTTTTTCCACACAAAATATGATACGAATACTTAGTCGCAAGTTTTCATGCTTGCCGTACAGAAAATAGATATACAGTAGAATCCAGACATAACGATATTCAATTGACCGGCGACAAAATCAAAATCAAAATATTCTTTATTCAAGTAGGCTTTTACAAGCACTTTCGAACACTACACTATGTCGTATTGACCTTTTATAAATTATTTAACTTACGATTACATACATATTATCAAAATCAAAGTCAAATAAATAAAAAATTTGCGCGTCCTTTTAAACGTACGAATTATAATGCTTTGGATTCCTTTTTACAAAAATTACGCCGATTTTTTTTTAAATAATGCGTAAAAAGTATATTAAATTAATAAAATATATGTTACACACACTACCATAATTTGACGTCCATGTTTATACAAAGTGACATAAACGTCACTACGCAATGCGTTATTAACGCATTTACAAGGACACTAGTTATAAATTTCTTATATGTACAACAAAAATAATTCATAACAAGCGAATATCAACGTACAAGGATAGAACAAGTATTAGTGTTTAAAAGTCTTGGACAGTAAATAAGAAGTGCGGGTTCGAGTCCCTGCTACGTTCAAATTTTTATACATTTTGTAAAAATGTGTTTGTTATTGTTGTGATTGTGTGTGATTCACACAAAACATTAAATATTATAATATATATATATATATATAAATATATATTTATTATTTGACTAGACTTGGACTAAGATTAATGAATTTGGTGGGGAACAGATTTATTGAAAGAGAACGTAGTGTCTTAACACTAGGTTCTCAGATCCTCTCTGCCTATCTTGCTATATGCGGGATACAGCGTGAAATTAAAAAAATAAAAGTTAAGTATTAATAATCACCCCAGTGGAAATCGAACATGCTACCATTGCGTTTAATGAGTCATTTCTCAACTGTGTTACGATGACTTCATAGTGTATTATATAATATCTTACAATTTTGAATTATGAAAGTAGATTTAATTAAGGTTTGAGAGCGTCATGGCGCAGTGAGACAGCGTTGGGTGGTTGTGGGATCGATTTCCACTCGAAGGAATGATTATATTTGCAAAAAAATCAAAGTGCGGTGTTGAGTTCCGCCAAACAACACGCAATGTCTAAAAATTCAGTCGAGAACGGAGTGTCTTAACACTATGTTGTTTCTAACTACCTTGTTAAAAAATATGTTAAGACGAAATGGAGGGAAAACGCTGAGTGAGTAATAAATAAAAAGTGCCTAATTGTGGTTCTATCGGCGGTTATTCACCTCCGCGGCGCTTCGCAAAAACTGCACGGAGCGATAATGCTCTTATACCTAAATTATATCTATACATATTGTTATACAATACGCTTGCGTTACTGACTGACTGACAACGTACAGGTGAGACTACTGTACGTAAAATGATGAAACTTGTATGTAGGCTCCTTGGGGAGAACTAAGATAGGAAAAAAACACCGGAAGTTTAGGTTATAATAAATTATTTATTATTATTATTAAAATACACGTACACGCGAAACTACTGGATATATAAAGTGAAACTTATCATGTAAGCTCTTTGGGGAGTGTGAGGGAGTACTAAGAGAGGATTTCTCGAAATTCCTATAAAAACGGGTGAAAAACGGAAATTTAGATTATTAAATCTACTTATACGTGAAACTACTGGACATAGAAAGATTAAATTTAGTATGTAAGCTCCTTGGGGAGTTTGGGGGAGTACTAAGAGAGGATTTCTAAAAATTACTACAAAAATTTGCAAAAATGTTTTTGAAGCAAACGAAGTCGCGGGATACAGCTTGGGTTTTTCAATTTCAATTTACTTATTACAATAAGGTAATTACTCTAAGCATTGCATAAGTTTGTCGTAGTGCAATCGGTCGCACGTTTAGTTTTATTAGCCTTTATTATTACTGAACCGATTTACTTAATAGTTGATATGCTTTAGTTTACGAATAAAATTAAAAAATATATATATATTTTAAACTGTAAATGAATTTATTGTTATTTATCCCATTTTTGTTGTTTTTCAACTAATTTTTGTATATTAAAAGTAATTTAGTTTGAACTTGAATAAAATCGTGCAATGACGTAATGCAGTCACGGTCGCAACTGAAAAAGTAACGCGGGTGTTGCACTTACTGACGACAGTTAGTTTTGTCGATTCGGAGTTAAATTGCGCTTCTAATTGACTCCTTTATTTTATATTATTTAATTTTTTATATAGTACTACGCTTTTTCTTCCAAAATTTAGTATTTTGCGAGAACTCAGTGTCATTTATGGATAACATTTCGTTATTCATCTCGCCTGAATTAAACATATAGTGTCGAGTGGCGGAACTCAACGCCGCTGGTTTCCTTGAATATGTTTCTACATTATTTGCTAAAGCTAAAGGATTTTGTGATATCGTCGCTAGATCATACAAAGCAAGCGGCCATCATGTTGATGACGGGGCACACGCCCAAGGGCAAGCCGCAGAGTCCCCGGAGGCCTACGTTTGTGGTGAAGAGGCCGAGTCCCGTACGGAGGAGCCATAACACGACGAACCCTAAACGGAGCATTGGGAATCATACGTCGAGAAGGAGCACGAAAAGTAAAACTGTGAGTTATTTGTAATATTGTTATTTTTCGGTTTTCGTCATTTTCTTATAAATATATTATAAAATGAAGTTATTTTAATAGAATTATTAGTGTTAAAACAGTTTCATGTAATATTTGAAATATACATTCTTTTTTTTTGTGTTTGTCTGTTAATGATCTTGTTCGTTATTTTATGTATGTGCTTTTTTTTTTTTTTGAGATATATTAGTTTTTAGTCATGGTTATAGCTATTGATGGTAAACTTTTAAGATATGTTCTTTTTTTCACATTCACAGAAATTGTTAAAAAATATTATATATATGTCATGAATTACATGTAATACAAATAAATACAGTATTTAGAATAGAATTTAATTGGAAATAATAAATTCGATGAGCTAGTTTAAAATATACTACTTGGAGATACAAGTCTGACATTGTAAAATATAAATTATCATTGAGGAATTAATATTTAAATACTTTTTATCAGATAGATGTGTGGACTACGTATCTATTAGAAACTACGTTTTCCACTTCCGATCGCTTTTTTTTTTGATTTTTGATGGCAGTACCCTAATTTTAATTAAAGAAGAAAAAAACATTACAATTGTGAATACTAATATGTGTATATGTATATGGAGATTAATATTATGTGTATACAATTTTAGAGGTTAATATTATACTTGTTTCAGGCATCAATACTCGAAATAACCGACACTGACTCACCTACGACTGCCACACGACGCTCCGGACGCAACACCACCATCAAATCCCCAATCTTGTTGAGCCCCAAGAAATCATCACTCAAAGATCCCGCAAAGAAACCCAACAGAAAGACAGACTCCATTAAGTTCGACTTAAGTAACTTGCAAGACACTTCCGACGTGATGTACGTCACCGACTCGACGAAGGATCGCACATGCAATATCACTTCAGAGGACGATTTCACTTTAAACTATTCGGATACGTCCACAGAGTCACCATCGCCGAGAAAATCTATACACTCTAGAAGCAGTAAAATATTGGAGAAGTCCATAGGAGCGACATTCACACAGTCACCTGTGGCAGGACCGAGTACGGTGGTGAGTGAGTCTTCATGCAGGAGGTCCGTTCGCGGTAGCCTCATAGTGCAGAAGGCGTTAGAGAACACCGATTCCAATTCGTCGAGGTACTCTCGCAGGTCCACGAAGACTATGTCAGAGCAGAGCTACAATACGGTCACTTCCGCTCGTAAGACGAGAACATTAAGTCCAAGAACACGCAATTTAGAATCGTACTCCATAGTGGATTTAGTTAATTCTATAGACTCGAATGAATCAGCTTCTTCTACGTATAACTCTATGGATTCTAATAGTGCTTCGTTGAAGTTTAGTACTCCTAGGGTGAGTGGCAGGAAAACTAGGTCCAATATGGCAGGGGACAGTACGCCCCATGACAGCCTCGCACTGTCTCCAGAGGAGGTGGTCGAGGCGGCGGGGAGTGTCCCGGAGGAGGACAGCCCCGGCTCGGGCGCGCGCACGCCCGTACTCAGTATACAGCAACTGCTCAACCAAAGTACTAAGAGGAAGACGCTCCCCACGACGACTAACACCAAGAGGCCCGAATTGAGTGTCAAGTCACGATCTTTAGATCAGACCAGTCGTGGGTCTCGACGAGCTAGAAGGTCTTCGCCATCCGAAGAAAACCAACGGTCTCAGGACGAGGAACTCGTCACCCCTAAGAGTGCTGTGAAGTTAGTACAGAGCGGTGTTAAAAATAAGCACTCGACCGCCAAGAAGCCGACGTCGAAACGTTCCATCATTGACGATCTCAACGAGTCCGACCTCGTCAAGCAACTATTTAACAGTCCGGTGAAAAGAAAACTGTCGCGGAGTATGACAGAATTTTCTAGAAAACAGTTACTCGAAGACGATGAAGTGGCGCCTCTGAAGCACACCAGGAACACGATCGCGGTGATCGGAACGACGCCCGACAACTCTATGCTGAACGACACCGACGCGATCACACCGGAGGTGTTCGTGAGTCCTCTGGGCGTCGAGGAACTCTTCTACGAGCCTACTAACTTAGATAATACATTTGATTTGCTAATGGGGAAGCCCCGCGTACGCGCCTACGCTAAAGCTAACAGCTTCAACAGAAGCACGAAGTCCGCCAGACCGCCGCGTAACGCCAGATCCCTGCACGACTCCATCGGCCCCATCACCAGCAACGTGGAGGAGTGGCTCGAGAGCGAACTGAAGAAACGCACTTATAGTAAACCTACGCCCAAAAAGTCCGCGGTTAAGACCAACTTAACACGCGAGTTGCAGAAGCTATCTACTGATACGGTAGCGGGGAATACCCCGATGAGGACCTCTCGCGTGCGGAATAATAGTTCGATAGCGCAACAGGCACAGGCAGTCCGCAAAAAGTCCGCGTCCGAGCTGTACGGTGCTCATACACTGCCTATCAAGAAACGCTCTCTGGCTAGTATTGAGGCGAATGTAAATAACTTGCCTATTAAAAAGCGTCGAGTGTTACACTCCACGCCTGTCAAGGGAGGCGCCGCCATGGCCGATGACACGCTAGGAACTCGCGACCTCGGAAGAGTATCTCCTATACAACCACTACAACCATTACCCACACATAATACACCACACCAAAAACCTGCAAGAGGCAGGAGAACGAAAGTTCTAGAAATACCGAAAGCGGTAGCATCCATACAACCTTCTCCTAGAAGAATTCGCGGCAAGTCCACTACACCCCTACCGGCGCGCACATCCCGAGCTAAAACAGTAAAGGTGTCTAAACAAACCAGTGCTATGAAGAAACCGCCAGCACTCACTCCAAAACTCAATCCGAAAACGAAACGCCAAGTGACCTTTGGAGTAGAAAAACCGATGACAGCCAGGCCCGTCCGACAAACACGACAAGCTATACCTAAAGTGAATACGCCAAAGAAAACGCGAACGAGGAGAGTTAGTTTAGTAATTACCAAACCGTCTCCGCAATTGAAACCTAGGTCTACTAGGAGTACTAAAAAAGAAATGCCTGTGGAAGTTAAAGAAACAAAAAGGCTGCGATATAGAAAAGTCACTGATAATACAAGTAGTGATACAAACATAGAAAATAAAGTAGTGCCAGAGCAAGGACCAGGAAAACGAGGTAGGAAAGCTAAAGTTACAAAAGAAGAAATTCAAAAACCAGTAAAAAGTGGTCAACGAAATGTAACTGCAACTGAAACGAAAGAAGCTGGAGTTAGTACCAGAGGTAGGAGGACTCGAGCGAAGACTGAAACTCAGAGTAGTATAGAAACCAATGATAAGCCTGCAAGTAAGAAAGCTAAGACAAATCCAGAAAACGACACTAAAGATAAAGAAAATAAACCTGTCAATAAACGAACTCGAAAACAACAAGAAAAGACAAAAGTAGAACCTAGTGTTGATACTAAAAAGGCTACAACTAGAGGACGTAAAGCCAAAAATAATGTTATTGCAGAAGATAGAGCAGTAGAAGAGAATGTTAAAGAAGTTGCAACAAGAAGTAAACGCAGTAACATTAGCTATCGTAGTTACAAAGATAAGGTAGTCAAAGTGAAAGGGACACAAAGGCGAGGCACTAACACACTTGACGGAGAGACTGTAAAGGAAGTTGAAGTTAAATCCACGAGGAGCCGAAAGGTAAGTTAAAATTAGAATTAATATTACTTTTTTTGTTAACGTCTGTTTTAATGTCTGTCGTATCGCAGAGGCACAAGCGTGCAACGAAGCTGTAAACGCGTCAGGTTGTGGGTTCGATTCCAACTTCAGAAAATGGATATTTCCACGCAATGCCTCAATTCGGAGGAAAGTGGGGAACGGAGTGTCTAAACAATACGTTCCGTCGCCTACCCTGCTATATGCGGGATACAGCGTGAAGCTATGTATGTATATATGATATTTTGGTTCATTTCTTGCATTTCGACTTGCTATTGGATACGATGTTCGTACACTAATTTTGTAGTATTATTTTATAGTAGTATATAACTTATAAGGATGCGGAAATCAAGAATAGCGTAGAAATGAAAATTACCCCGACTGGGAATCGAATCCATAACCAATCGCAATTATAATACGACACCTGCTATGAATAATATACATAGATAAATTCATTTAAATACCTATTCAAAATTAATTATTTTAAATGTTTTTTAGGCAACAGTTGTAGAAGAACAAAAGGTACCAGCACCAGTACAGAAAGGTCGCAAGAGGAAACCCGCGGTTGCTGAGCCGCCAGCAACAGGTTGGCCACTTTTTATATTACATACATAATTTGTTATGAACCGTAACTATTACTTTATACATATTAGTAAAACATTTTTAGAAAACGTATAAAATTTTGAACGCAGCGGGACTCGAACCCGCGCTTTTTGGAAACTCTCGCTTGTAACAAGTAATTTTTGTTGTTAGCATCTCTGCAGTGAGTGGATAAGAACGCATGGCTTAACAGCCAGCGTTGGGAAGATTTTCAAGAAGCGCGGGTTCGAGTCCCGCTGCGTTCAAATTTTTATACGTTTTCATAAATGTTTTCCGTCTCTCATGTATGTGATTAACACTTTAAAATATCTATATTTTAAAGCAGTACGATTTTTTAAATATTGTAGTTTTAATTTTAATCAAATATTTATATATTTTGTTTTGCAGTTGCTGTTGTCGAGGACAATAAGCGACGAGCGACGCGCGCCCTCACACAGACAGAAAGTATATGTAAGTATATACAGAAATACATTTTTAAAGTGTTTCTGATATGCTCCTATTTAAATTTAGTTAACATCTGACGAATAGTTTTTGAGGTATTCGTAATTGTGTAACTGCTTAGTGCATTTTATTTGTCACTTTTCTTCCTTTATTACAAATTATTTTAACTTTCAAAGCTTCACGGACATATTTTTGAAGTTTTAAAGTGTTAATCACACACTTACGAAACGGAAAACATATTTAAAAACGTATAAAAATTTTGAACGCAGCGGGATTCGAACCCGCGCCTCCTGGAAACAGTCCGTGGCTTGGACGGTTTCCAAGAGACGCGGGTTCGAATCAAGCTGCGTTAAAAAAATTTATACGTTCAAAATTTTTATATTTTTTCTAAATATGTTCTTCTTATATAAAGATGTCCTCTTTATATAAACTTAATGTATGAAGCCATTTCATGAAATATTTTTTAACATTGTTTTCTTTGTTGATAATTTAGTTAGTATGGAGTTAGTGGGCTTACATTCATATAAGTAATATAAATCATATGAGAGAACAGCTTGACGCACAAAGCCTTAACACTAGGCTCGGTCTACATATCCTTGTATGTGGGTAAAGAGTTCCATATACATAGTACATTGTGTATAAAACTTGATCAATTGAAAATACTTGCATACTTTTCAGAGCCCGCATTGATAACTTTAAATTTTATCTGCAAATTCTGTTTTTGTGTTATTTAAGTGAAAATTGACTTATTAACCTATTCACGAACGGTACAGACAACTATAAATATTAGTGTCCCAGTAAATGCGTTAATAACGCATTACGTAGTGACGTATATGTCACCTTATATAAACATAGACGTCAAATCATGGTAGTTTGTGTAACATATATTTTATTAAGTAATTATACTTTTTAAGCATTATTTAAAAAAATATTAGCCTTCTGCATTCCTTCTCTATATAAACTATAAGTGTGCCAAATTTCATGCTCCTCCGTCCGCGTAGTTTTCGTAAAAAGGGATCCAAAGTTTTTGCTTCACGTATTTATATATAGATAACTTGTTATTTTTCAAAGTATATATGTTCATACAATGTATATTTTTATGTTCGCAGCCGCACAGAACACCGCCGGCCGCAGCAGACGCAGATAACGCCGCGCGACACTACAGACACTGCGGACACTACGGACACTACGGACACTGGAGACACTAGAGACACTAGGGACCGATGTCTGCTTATATATTATAATACTACATTGTAAGGATTATTTTATTGTTTTTTTTTATTA
Organism: Philaethria dido; assembly: GCA_033558755.1. NCBI lineage: Eukaryota > Metazoa > Arthropoda > Insecta > Lepidoptera > Nymphalidae > Philaethria > Philaethria dido. Next base: position 141,917 of record JAKGSA010000642.1, read on the forward strand.
TCGTCGTTCGATGGCGGACGATTAATTATCAAAGTGTTGTAGTAGCTGGTATTGAAAGTTTAAATATTACTTGCGGTCAACTGGATACATTTTAATTTAAAAAAAATATATATTTATGTCCATATTAAAACATCACTTTATATTAAAAAAATGATTTTGAATGACAAATAAGGCGTGAAAGTTTTTTTTTTTTAATTATAGTTTTTGTAATCCTTTGATAGGAATTACTTTTATATGTAATATGCCAAAATAATTATAAAAAGTAAATTAATTAATTGTCATATTGCTTATATTATTAATACTATACTAAATATTTGAACAGCTTCAAGCTGTGTTTTTTTTAAATTATGAAACAAAAAATATAATTGAGGTCTTTTATAATTTTACCAATCATGACATAACAGATGACATATCACTTTTAAAAAAAAAATGTTATAATATTATTATTATACGTTCTATATAAAAAATAGACTAACATTCCGCACTATTACAAACATTTATTTAAGATTAATAAATTTAAAACGTTTTACTAAGTTCTTCTTTCTTTTTTACTTCAACAAATTAGACTTCTAGACTTCTACACTTTTTTTTTAATTTGTAACATTTCTTCGCTTTTGTAAGCAAAACTTATTATATTTATTTTTTAATTATTTCATAGTGTTTCAATTGTGTTTTTAAGAAGTTTTAAGTTTCTAAGTTCTTTATTTTGTGTGTAGTATTTAAAAAAAGACAATCGTGGAACAGTGGGACATTGGCTGACTGTAAATGTGAATAAGGGTTCAATTCCCACTCCGCACAATGATATTGAAATTATTTTCATTTCTACCCTCTGATGATTTGTCTCAATCGCGCGGCGTTGTGTTCCGCTACTTTACTTAGCGTTTAACGCGGAAAATGTATACATAACATAGCTTCGCACTGTATCCCGCATATTGCTATATGCGGGATACACCTGCGGGGTAGGCAGAGGGAACCTAGTGTTAAGACACTCCGTTCCCCACTTTCCCCCGAATTGAGGCATTACATGCTGAGTGGCGGAACTAAACGCCGCGCTTTGCCTTTTTACTAAACCCAGGAAATGAAAAATTCTATTTCCTGGAGTGGGAATTGAACTCACAACCTGTCGCGAAAAGTGAACAACTTAATATTTTTAACACAAGGTTCTATGGAAATATAATAATTTAGTGGCATACAAAATCGTTTGATAATGTTAGTGTTAATCTTAGTATAACAGTACAAATTATAAATAAATATTGAGTTTAGTTTTTGAGTGCTCGACTATTTTTTAATATTTTTAGCTTTCTATTATTATAAAATTATATATTTGCGCTATTTCTTTTATAATTATTGAAGACATGTGTGTATGAAGGTAATAAGCCGCAAATTTTATGCTAGAATGTTTTTTTTTTTTCACTTTTTTTATATATAGGTGTATTTTTATTTTAGGTGAGAAATTGAAAGAAACTGGAATAAAGATATACCTTTTTTAATCTTTATAACTAAACTAAGTTTATTTTTTTTTTATTAACTTCACGCTGTATCCTATATAGCAGGATAGGCAGAGGGAACCCGAGTACCGACGAGTTAAGACATTCTGCTCCCCACTTTCCGCCGTAACGCCTGTCGTGGTGAAGAGGCACAAGTGTGTGACTGTAAACGCGACAGGTTGTGGGTTCGATTCCCACTCCAGGAAATGTTTAGTATTTTCATTTCCTGGGTTTGGTAACAAGGCAAAACGCGGCGTTGAGTTCCGCCACTCAGCATTCGGCGGAAAGTGGGGCACTAAGTTTATGGTTTATTTATTATTATTTCTGCATTATTATTATTTTTTTTCTTTTCTTACTTCACTAGAACTTAGAAGTAAATATATGATACCTTCATACATTCATATCTTCAAGAATTAGTTTTGTGCTATTTTTTTTTAATTAATAAGTTTTTGTTAGATCTGTGCTAAGTTTTATATTTGTGACAAAAGGAGTTACGTTTAAATAAAAATACATATTTAAGTTGAGGCGACTTTTTAAGTTCCACTTTTACAAAGTGTCAAATTTTGATCTTTCATACTTTCGTAATAAAAATTGTGCCTATATAGTATATTTACAGAATTTTGATAATTAAATATTTTATAAAGAATTTTTGTTGTTGCATTTTTTTAATAATTCTTTAGTAACTTAGAAAAAAACTAATTTGGTCTATATGTGTGTGATTTCGTAATACATAAAAATATGGCATCTAACGATTTTGTTATGAAATAATTTAGTATCTGCTTGAATACTGGAAGCAATGTTGACACTACGAATTGAAGTTTTTAATTAAATCTTTAAAAAGTTGTAAGAAATAGTACCTACTGATTACTTCATTACGACTTTTATCACGTAGCCCTCTCCATAGCTCGTTGAGCGACTTGCGACGACATGAAAAAATTGTATGTAGCAGGATTCAAACCAGCGCCATTTGGTAACCATTCAAGTCGCTAACCTATACGTTCAAATTTTTATATGTTTCTTATCCTAAGTGTTGTATAACTATAAACTAAGGTGTAATATTGAGCCCTCAAATTGGGAGGAATTGGCACAACGAGATGAGTGGCGCGGGTTTGTCAAGAGATGGACGCGCGAGTTCGAGGAGCAGCGCAAAGCTGACCTTGACGCAAAACGCGACGCGCTTAATGCCCGACAACCTGCTGCCATTCATTATAATTATGTCAATGGGGAATTAACGTGCGCTCTGTGTGCGCGTCAATTCACCTATAAGATTGGCTACATCAGCCATCTTCGAGCGCATCAGCGCCGATAACCAATAGGGAGCCGAAGCGGTCGCCATGGCCGAAATCGGTCGGACTAATCATCATCATAACTATAAAATATAGAAAAAATATGAAAGTGAATTAAGCTAGTATTTAAATGTATGTGTGTGACAATAATATGGTGAACTATCTTTTAATACTTGGCATATGCTGATTTTATTGTTTGTATAAGTTTTTAATAACTTACTTTAAAATCTGTAAATATTATTTGAATGTTTCTGTAGCAGGCGTGAATAGGTTAACATGTCGACTTGCATATATGTATACTTTTGTTCAATATTAGTAGACATTAAGGGTTGTTTTGTTTATGGGCATATAAATAAATGAAGCATATATAACATTTTCATATTAAAAAAAAAATTTATATAGATAAAAAATTATTCATGAAAATATTTGCTTTGCACATTTTCGAGTTATCCACTTATTAACGCCTGGTATGGATATATTTGTGAAGTAAGTTAATATAAATTTAACAAACGCTGACGGCTTTTACTGAGTTTCATTTCATTTTAGTTATTATGAATGTTTAGGATTAGGATGATTCAGAAATTGTGTTTTTTGTTCATATATTTGTTTTATCTAAATTAATTTTAAAAAGTAAATATATTTGTAAAATATTTTTGTTTTTTTTCTACTTTATCCTAGATATATATTTGACAGAACAATCGTGTCAGTAATAATATTATTAGAGCTAGCTTTAGAGTTAATTTGTACGCAGTAGAGGTGAGGCAGGCGCGAGAGGTATAACAGCGAAATCTCTCTATAATCTACTAAAAGATATCGACCTGTCTAGACAGGTCAGGTTCTAGAACGATCATCAGTTCATTTCTAACACATATTTCGAAGTTTTCATTAGTAGATTTTTTTCAAATTTGTTTAGGTAGAGAGAAGAGCGCGGACTGTGTAGGTTAACGTTAATGCGCATTTTAAAGGGGCCCCTTAAACCTACACTTGGGTCATAAGTCGCAGGCACTCTCCGAACTCCTTTCTCTGCAACGCAATTGAATCGGTGAGTGCAGAAACGACGTAAGTCAAAAAAATGCAAAAATTTGTAATCGGTTCAAACTAGCTTAGAAAGGCAAGATGCGTGTCGAGTAGAGAAACCACGTTAGTGAGATAAATAATTTTAAAGATATGAAGCATCTTTTTTGAACGTTGAGCGCAGAAATAACTTGAGTCAGTGACTGACGTGGTTTCTGCATCCAGCACTCGATAACATAACCTGTCTTTGTTCTTCTTCTTGTTCTTAACTTCTTATCACAAAGTCATGTTGATGTTCATTCTGTAATAGTATTCTATTATAATAATTATTTGACCAAGTAATCCATTAATATCCTGTTCGAGGGCACTCACTTCTTCCAAACGATCGAGATTTTGGTAACATTAAAAGGAAGGTACGTAAACATGATCGGATTTATATACGTGATGAATACGAAGAGTTGTGTGCTCAGTCCAGTAGCAACTTTCACATCACAAAGCTTTTCTCCAGTAACATAAAAAAAATATAGTTGGTGGAAAGAGTTTTACAAAAAAAACCCCTTTAGTCAGGGAATGTCGCGGGAGGAGTGTGGAAAAAGAAAAAAAAAATCAAGTTTGCTCCCACTCTATATAAACACTTTCACTATAACTCTACAGAAAAAGGGGTGATCACAGCATACACTTTCATTGACGGATTACAAAAAAACCGCTATCAGCTACAGAAACCTACTTCCCAGGATGTAGATACTGCTCTCCCTTCAAATCATGGCTACTCATCAGGGAGTTCCAATCAACATAAAGAAAATGGAAGACATCAAGAAGATGATTATCCATATTCCTGATAACTTTAAAACTTTTTATGATGATATATCCACCTGGCCAGCAACTGCACATGAAGATGATGCAACGGTTGAAATTGATATGTTTTAAGGACTAAATACTTTTTTAAATTCCTGTTTTATAATTATTTTGCAACTATCACTTAATTATTTATATAAATATAAACTTTTAATGTGTGATAACATTCTTTTTTCCAAGTTTTCGGCTATTTCTATATCAACTCAGTGCAGAAATAGCGTAAGTCCGAATTAAGTTTTAAATTTTCCCAAGCCCAATTAGTATGGAAACTAGATAAATTTTGCACGACAAGCAACAAATTTGTATGTTAAATCACAGGAAAAAAAAATTTGGAGGAATTATACACTTTTTTTCTCTCTCGTGTAAAATTTGAAAATCCGGACTTGTTGTTTCTGCACTCACCGAATCAAGTGGCACCCGCACAGTGAATCCATGGCGCGCTAAGGAGTTTCTTCTTTTTTTTTTCTTAAAATAAATATAAAATATTTTTTGGCTTGGAAAGTCATAGTGAAGCATTGGATTATGCAACCACAAACATTTTTTAATTAGTGGAATGTTTGCCAGTGGGTTGTTATGTGGGAAATAAAAAAAAAGGAAGCTTGGTAGACGATATGCATTTATGTTAACTAATGTCCCCGTCGTCGCGTTAATAACGCGTCCTAGCAACTTTATATAAACATGGATTGCAAACCATGTTAGTGTGTGTAACATATATTTAATTAATTTTATATATTTTATTAAATAATTTTTTTAAAAGAATATCATTCTGCACTCCTTCGCTATATAAACTATAAGTGTGCTAAGTTACAAGTATTGCTTATTTGAGTATAAGTGGAAGGTATCAGAACCATGAGTCAATATCATAACGAGTAGAACACGTGAGCGCGCCATAGATGGGACTACGTCTCCTATTTGGTCTACTACCGGCTTACACTCGGACATATATATTTTTACTTACCTTACTTAGAGAAGGCACTATGTGTTTAGTGTGCAGGCATACAAATACAAAGGAGTACTAACGAACGGCAATGACAAGAGCGTTCGCCAATTTTAATGCCAAGGCTTGCTAATGAACGTTTCACGTAAAAAAAAAAAAAAAAAAAAAAAAAAAAAAAAGAAAAGTCCCGCTGAGTTTCTTGCGCCGGTTCTTCTCAGATCTGAGGCATTAAATTTAGTGAACCGGTGGTAAATTATTTGACGTTCAAAAAATGAAGCTTGTAACTTCTTATTTTGAATAAAATTATTTGACTTTGACATCAAAAATTAAAAAAAAATGAAACCAACAGTGTACACATTCAATATATTATAATTTATAATGTTACATAAATACGTCATTCATACACGAGTGTAAGCGCGACGGTAGTGACTTCGATCCCAGTGTTGTAGCTAGTAGTGCGGTCGGTGGTCGGGCGGGCGCTGTCGGTGCGCGCGCACGGGCCCCGACACGCGGAAGATGGCGGGCAGCAGCGCCGCGAGCGCCGCGAACAGCTCGGGCGCCAGGGCTCCGGGCACGGCGGCCGTGAGCGTGCGCAGGGCTGCGCCCCCGCCGCCCGCCGCCTCCAGGATGAACCCCTTCACGCACTTGAGCGTGAGCTCCGCGCGCCGCAGACACCACGCCGCTGTCATCTCCTGAAATTTGAAAATAAAATGCAACGCAGCCTGTGGACGTACGAACTCTAGTGCGTACTGGCTTTGAAACCATTACTAATCGACGAATTCGAATTTAAGTTATTTTCATATATATGTAAGCTTGTAGTATCAAGCTTGACTTTGTCACTTATTGAATTGAATTAGTGAGTGTTGTTATGGTGAAGTTGTGTATGAGGGTTTGCTATTGACAATTGTATCGATTCAGGTTAGTTTTAAGTTTATTATTTTATTGATATTACAGTTTTATTATTGCATCATACATTTGTTAATCGATATACTTGAACATATCCAATCCAAATTTAAATCATTTAAATTTGTGGCTCATAGACATATTTGATAAACGATATAAATTTTTAATTTAATATAATAAAAAAATATAATTATTATATTCAACAAAACAGAAAATAAAAAATTATATTTTTACACTTTCAAATTGTGTCACAGTTAAAATGGCCTCGTACGTAATATTAACTTTGTCAGTGTGTAATCTAGTGTGTAATGTGGTATACCTCAGTGATCTCGTGCCTCAGCAGTAGCGGTATCGCGACGGAGGTGACGTCGTTACAGCAGGCCGCCTTCAGCACGTTGCGGAGACCCAGGATGGCGGGGTGACGTGACGTCATGTCACCTACACACACGTATTATGACCACTATTTATTACTGTTTTATATTTTATTTTAGTTTTTTTTTAAATGGAAGCGTATCTGTAATTGACACGGCCGAAGTGAAACTTCAGAAAGTTAGTTTACGAGAAAATCAGACGACTTAAAGTACTTATCAAGATAATTGCAAAGTTTATATAATTTTAACTAAGTTTCAAAACTCCACACTATTCTCTGTATTGGCTATCTTGCTTCATCGCCAACTTAATCCTATACAGTGATGTTTGTTTATTTCTCGTGACGCATTATCGTTACATGAAGCTATAAGATAAGTTACCGGACTTGAGCGACTCGTCGTCCACCACGAGATGGAAGACGACGTGCGCCTCCGCGAGGTTGCTGTGGCGCGTCACGTACACGTCGCCGGCTGCAGCGCGCGCCGACCGACGCGACCTCGCGACGCCCCGACACCCCCCCGCACTTCGACGCCTGGTTGGCGGAGCCGCTCCTCGTTGCGCGTTCCGCCTAACAGCGACCTCAGAGAAAGTGACTCGTGTGAATACATGACATTTATGTAAAATGTTGAGGAATTTATTCTTCTTTATTGTATACTCATGGAAGTTATGTTAATAATTAGAAATACAATAATTACTTTTTGATTTAAAAGTATTGTATTCATTAATTCGTTCTCACAATTCGAGAACTAATTAGTATAATATAGAAATGTTTAGTATTTATGGGTGAGTTTTACAATGAGTTACAACATTATTTCTTCAAGTTCAGTCAAATTTTTTACATATTTTTGACATTATATTTTGGTAGGTGGTAGGAGGTTCGTCCTCCGTCTGGCTCGCGACCACTATCATGTCAAAGACGAACCGCCAAATATCTTATGATGTGTTCCGGTTCGATGGCATGTAAGCCAGGTTTTCCCCTTTCCCACCCATCCTTTCCCCAAAATGTGGTGGTTCTCGATAGCGGACTACTACATTGTCCTCCCCTTCCATCTGTATCCTCTAGGTTGGCAACGCATCTACATATATAGCATATCTGGTGTTGTAGATGTCTATGGGCGAAGGTAACCACTTACTATCAGGTGGTCCTTCTGCTCGTTTGCCATCCGTTATCCATAAAAAAAAAAAATACTCTCTTGCCAAATGATTGATTGTTCTTGGAAATAATCTTTAGGTAGCAGAAATTTGTAAAAATCTTTCTACAGAGATGCTAACGACAAAAATAAGTTGTAACAAGCGTGTAAGAATTTCGACGCAGCTGGAAGAACGCATGGCGTAGCGGTCAGAGCGCTTTGACGGTTTCCAAGAGGCGCGGGTTCATGTCCCGCTGCGTTCAAATTTTTATAGGTTTACTAAATATATTCGTTTCCTAAGTGTGTGTATGTGTATTAACACTTTAAAACTTCAAACATATTTTATATGTCTTAATTTGAAAAAGCATAGTGAATTATTCTATATTTGCTGGCCGTCTCGATATGGAATTTCTTAAGTTTTTGCGTCATTAAAATATCAGCTTAATTCATGTAATTTATCATTATTTCTATGTGACATGTCTATATTTCTATAGACATCTCGCACGTAAAATATCACAATTTAATTTTACCATTTGATGTACACATACGAGAATTTACGTTTCTTTTTCTTTTTTTTAATATAATGTAGAGTCCCTCTGACATAATCAGAGACTTTGTTAATAACATTCAATTTTTTAATTAAAATTTATACTTTTTTTTAACTTAGCAATAAATATCAAAATATAATAAAACACGTGTGTGTGACACAATAATTTTTCAGTTTTAGAATTTTTCAGTAGTATTCCGAATTTCTGCTTGATTATTTTTACGCCCAGCTCTGTTTCCACCTTTATTTTTTCACACTCGTGTAGGGGACAGTCACTTAGTACGTACAATTTGCGTATTTGTAATGTGTCTTTCTAAGCAATAATATTTATTTCAACAAACCTACTTACGCTTCATCTGACATCAGGGGAGGCTCTAGCTCGTGAGATCCCTCCTCTCCCCGCGGCTATACTTATTAACTTTGCCATTGTAACGAGAAAGTTTTTTAAAAACTCACAAGACAAGCCCAACAAGCTATTTTATAAGTAGTTACTTCACACACTCTTCGACGTTTTCGGCCCGAATTTGATATATCGTATGTTAATAGTATTTTTTTTTTAAACATAGAAGCTATCACTATAGATTGACATAAGGCAGCACATACCGGCTCCTTGACGGCCTGCAGCACGTGTCGCAGCTGCGCGTCCAGGTCGGGGAAGTGGTGGTCGGTGGGCGCGCGCTGCAGCGCGTGGTGGTGGTGGCGGTGGTGGCGCGGCGAGTGGGGCTGCGGGTCCGCCAGCACCACGGCGCCGCTCAGCTCGTGCGAGTACAGCGCCAGCGCCGGCCCCACGCGCGACCACGTGCCGCTGGGGGTAACCAGCAGGCAGGAAGGTCAATGTAGTCAGAGACTGACTATCGAGACTAGTACTACTGTTTACCGCATCCCGCCCAAAATCAAGATTCTATGTACTGAGCAGGGAAAGTCAATTCCATGTTTTGGCTTACCAGAACGGAAAAACGAAATAATTTAAATATAATCACACCACGCCACGATAGCCTCTATAATAAATTAATCAACATATACATTTTATTAACCGACTTCAAACAGGTTCACCATTCGACCATTTTCATTTTTTACCACTGAACTGGTGAACCAATATTGATAATTCTTTTTTATATGATAGCCAGTATTTCTACTGTATTTAAATCTTAATTTTAACAATAAGTAGGAACCATAATTCCACAGTGCATTAAAAATAAATAACAATAAAAAAGTCATATAATACCATATATAGGTTTTCCCAGAGGGCTACAATATGGGGTTCTTCAAAAGGGGAATAAATAGGTTTTTGAAGGGTCGGCAACGCGTAAGTGATGCCCCTGGTGTTGCAAGCGTCAGGTGGGCCGTGTGCCTTGTTGCCACCGTCGTGGTATAAAAAAAAAAATAATAATTAAATAGAATTAAATTAAACATACCCATCGGTTCTATCACTGGAGCACAGGTCCATCATATCCACAGCGACCAGTCGTATATTGTGTGTCTGCTTCAGTTGAGACCCTAAATGTATGGTGAAGCTCTCCTCCAGCCGCGGTAGTAAAGGAGCCAGGATAGCTTGCTCCGTAGGGAACGAACATAAGGGGGAGTTACTGCAATAATAATGAAAATAATTAATTATTTTCATTACCTCACTCTGGTAAGCGCCGCGTTGAGTCCCGTATGTCCTGTATTTTTATAATCCATATAGGAAGGCCATCGTGGCACAATCATATAGTGTGTGAGAGTAGACGCAAGTTGTTTATTTAATTCCCTCACGGGGAATAAATGAATCGGTGAGTGCAGAAACAACGTAAGTCCGCATTTTCAAATTTCGCAGAAGGGAGAAAAAAGTATGTAACTTGCCATTCTAATCTAGCTTAAATTGATTACGAATTTTTGCATTTTTTGTGACTTGTTGACTTGTTTGACTTGTTTCTAGATTCAATGATGTTTAAATTATTTCCATTTCATTTATGCTAAGACAAAGTACACCACTGAATTATGAATTATAGTATATAAAGAATTAAAAAAGCAATACTAATTTCATCACTCAATAATAATTTCATCACATTTCCCCTTTATGTTTTTTGGAGCTAATTTATATGTGTACTTAATAGCTCATACAGCAGTAAAAAGAGATTGTATTGTTAAGATACTTTATTTTGTACTTTATAATCAATACATGAATAATTTTAAAATATTTTTTTTTCTCTTTAATATAGAATCCAAAACTATTACTAAGGCACGGTGGTGTGCTAAATATGTTTACAAATCTCCTCCTCATGCTTTATTTAAGAACTTTATTCTTTGGAAGAAATTGTAGCTTATAATAAGGCTGCTATTTTGCATATTTTTTGGTTTTATTATTAATGTTAACTTTGATGTACTAATAAAGAGTAAATAAAAAAAAACTAAATTAAATGTGAAACAATAGTTATATAAGCAACATATACCTAGGTGTAACTCTCTCATCAGTCTGGTATTCATCCATGGCAGCCATAAGCCAGGCCCTATGGGAAGCTCTCTGTGTGTGCCTCAAGGCATCCAACTGAGACTCCCAGCGGCCCGTAGCTAAGCTCTGCTGTTCAAAGTGTTGCGCTGCTAGTGCATTAATTTCCTCTTCAGTTGTTGATATGTTAAGAAGTCTCACTTTTTCTTCCATTTCTTCTGTTTGTCTACAATGATAAATTACAATAAAAGTTGAAGAATTATTGTGAAAATCCCAACAATATTAAAAATGTGAAAGTCATTGTAGATACAATTTGATTGATGTTTTGTTGGTACAATTTGATTTAAAAACAAGGTACTAAACTGATCTAGATGAAAATTTTCAATAATATAGCTTATACTTAGGCTATAATTTGTAAAGATCCTGTGTTGTCTAACATATAATAGTGTATAATATTAAATAATGAATAAAATGAAGTTTTTATAAGCATTAAATATATGTACTTATAACATTTTATACTATTACTATTTATATTTATTTAAAAAATGCTTACAAAATATACATTCATATATTTAATTATAATAAATAACCAAGCACATACCTCTTAGTAAGTTTCTCAATGTCATCATCCCTACTTTTCAACATATTCATAACTGTTTTTGCATATGCACTTTCAACTTGCATGATAGTCTCCAATGCAGGTGAATGCACCAGCTTGTGATATGCCGCAGCAAATACTTCCTCATCCGAGGACCCCTTCTGCTCAGCAAAGTCCACTACATTCTCTTTAAACAACTTCTCCCAATTTTTCACAATACCATCGACATTCAATTCATTGTTTTTACTGATCTATGTTTGCGTCACGCTCATTGGTAGAAAAGTTCTTCGTTTTTCCTTTAGGCCAAAACTTGCCACTTTTCGTTAAGTTCTAGGAATTGAAAGCAAACCAAGGCGTAAGAAAAAATTGCGTGAATACCAAAAGCAAATTAAGTTGAGAAATTACACCTACCGTCTCCAGGTACACCAGTATATGGAACATCTTAAAACTCTCTGTATGAGGCTCGCGTGGACCCCGTAAGGGATCTCCACAGGTACTTCGAGCTTGAACAGTAACTCTTCGTTGGTGCATGTTGGGAACGAAAATTTAAAAGTTTTTGACACTTTTTGCTCCGTTTCAGCACTCATTTTGCAAATGTAAACAATTACACCACTGCCCACTTACGCTGTCATAATTGACAAGTAATACAGATTACAAACAGTGTTTGACATTTCGTTCATATTAATTTAATATTAACCTTGAATACCTTATTCTACGTAAATTTAAAAAAAAAATTATGCTACACTAGCTCAAGTAGTAAATTAAAGGACAAAATATTATCTTGTTTTAATAACTTTATCTGTCTGTCTATATATTTACCTATTTAACTCTCAATGTAAGAAATTTTTGCAACGCTATTTTGCCGTGTCATATTTTCCGGTCTATATTTAATGTAAAATATTTTTTAGCATATTATTCAGTCTTTTTAAGTGTTATTTTTTGAAACTTGACTTTTGTCTATAGTTAAAAATTAAAATCATTGTCGAAATTTCAGAAAATATTTTAAATATTTTATTTTTGTTTTTTTTCTGCACGGACGTCGGTTATATATTTTAAGACACTTAATTCTTCATTTTCCAATTATTTTAGGGATATTAGGTGTTGACTAGTGAAATCAGCTACACATTTGCCTTACTCGGTACTCGCTATGTTCAGTAAATTGAATATACTTTAAATATTAATAATCTGTCTAGTTTGAATCTTTATCGCTTATCTCACAACTATAGCTTCTGCAGTCAGACATTTTAATTTGTGCCACGAATGGAATATCAATATATTGAGATATGTCTATATAATTTTTAAAAATGTTATTTGTAATTGCTTCATTTATGATTAGTTTAACTAGTTTCTTGAAAACGACAATTACATAAAGTCTGTACTTCTGTCAGTATAGCCAGCGTAAAGTATTTTATTTTATTTATCACTCCAGTTTGGCGCTTTAGACACGGTAGTAAGAGTAGAAGAGAGAGTATAGTGTTGACATATTAAAAGACCTACTCGTTCGCCGCTTCCAGCCCGAGTTTATGACGTAGCGTGTTAACTTAATGCCGCACTTTGTCTTATCAGAGAGGAGAATTTAAAGTACACCAATACCTCGCATTGCGTCGTTCCGTTATGCGTTATTTTCGAAGTTGCGTCGCTGCTTAATTTTTACTGATTTTCACTGTGCGTCGTTAGATTTTCGAAGTTGCGTTGTTTTGGACTGGAACTCTTTAAATTTTTTTTTATTTTTTTCAATTTGCGTTGTGTTTTTTGGAACGTAAACTCGAGGCAAAGCGAGGTATGGGTCTAATTTAAATAACTATAATAATTCCTCTGAGTGGGAATCGAACCCACATACAATCCCGTTTATTTATCAGACGCAGTCTCACAGCGCCATGATGGACTCTAAAGAATGTCATGAATAAACGTAATGTTGGTAATCTATTTTTCATATTATAAATTTTGACAGTGCCTGATTATGTGACTTTTGGGAGTCTCCTCACTAATGACTCGGAAGCTACAGAATGCTTAACTATTGAGTATTCCGATATAGCAGGATAGGCAGAGAGAAGCCAGTGCTCCACTCTGCTCTATGCTGCACACTCAATCTGAGACCACATATGAACTTAACTTCACGATTTGTATAACTAGAGCGGAAAATGAAAATAATTTAAATACAACCTTGTGAGTGAGGACAATGGTTGTTGGTTTGATCCCACATCTATCGACAAACGCGGCCCCACTCCGCCACGATGGCTTCAAGATTAATAATTATCCCGCTATAACCAAGAGTGGAAATGACAAACTCCGTTTTTAATGGGGATTTTGTTCGCTTATTAGCTTCATATCTTACTGGAAACGACTCTTACGAGAACTTTATTGAAATATCCTTGTGTAACTTGGCACGCTTGAATGATGTATAATTTGAAGCCATTTCTCTAATTCAGGACTTGTGTTGTGTGTATTTTGAAAGTGTATATATGTGTGTGTATGTATTGCATATGTGTATTTACTATATTTTATATATTTACAAGAGATGTTCGCCAATTTCATAGGATCTACAGTTAACCTTTTTGATCAGAGAGTGTACATCTATATTTATTTGTTTGTATAATAGAGCGCACTGACAAAAATGCCCTAGATCAAATTGTTCAGTAGTACACAGATTTATTTTCTACTTTTCTTGTATTTTTAACTAATACTTTAAAGTCTCTTTCCAATAAAATTCACCAAATATCCTCTATTTGCATATATATTAAATTTTAGGTATTACATACGAAAATGCACCCAAACATTTTAGTAAAATAGAATATATACTAAGTGTAAAGTTGAAATCTATGTATGTATTAATTTGCACTTATTTTTTAAATGTAGTGTTAAAATAGTATGTAGAAGAAACCTTAAATATGCAATTAATAACAGAAGATATGTATGTCCAGTATGAGTGATGGTGTGTAATGAGAAGTCCAGGTTTCTTAAAGTGACCTCATTAGGCCTTATTTTAGTCAGACTTGATTTAAATCTTTATTAAAACAGAAAATATGAATACATAGTATTCCTCACATATCCCTCGGCTCCCGCCGTTTGACTCAACAAACACCCGAACTAGGGACAGTTGTACACGGTATTGGTATAGTAAAACTATATTTTCATTATATATAAATTAAAAAATGGAAACAATAAATTACATAGAGATTTAAATAAAAAAGTGTTCGGTTCGCATCGCGTTTAATCCGATGTGTTGAACCTCGTGGGCCAGGTGGTAGCCACCATCTCATTCGACTCCTTGGATGCTAGCGGGAGCTTACGCGGCCTCTCCGCCCTCCTCGTCCTCGGCGCTGGCGGTCAGCATGGTGATCAGCTTGTTGGTGTCGATGAAGCCTTTGTCGTCGATGTCCATCTGGTCGTACGCCTCGTCGACTTCGTCGGCGGAGAACTTGTCGCCCCAGGTCATGAGAGCGTGCCTCAGCCTCTCGGAGTCGATCTTGCCTTCGTTGTCGAAGGTCTTGAAGGCGTTGATGACAACGTCGTCATCGTCGGAGCCACCGGACATGCGGCTGGCGAAGAGAGTGAGGAGCTGGGTGAAGTTGATGGGGCCGGGGGCCTCACCGACCATCTCGTCGAGCTCCTTCTCGGAGGCGAGCCTACCGAGGGAGTCGAAGGTGGCGCGGAGGTCGTTCTTGCCGATGATACCGTCCTTGTCGTGGTCCATTAGCTGGAAGGCCTATGAACAAACATAATAAACATTACTAACTATGAAATTTCGTAAATTTTTAAAGATGCACACATATTATATAATCGTACTTTCGCTATTGTTTATCTAGTCAAAAAGATAAAAGTTATATTTATTATTCGAATGACTGTCAATATCGATATTGTAATTCATAAGTCAGTATTTTTTTTATATGATAAGATTCAAATACTGACCTCCTTGAATTCGGCGACCTGCTTCTGGGAGAACATGGAGAAGACATTGGAACCAGTGCGCTTAGCCTTGCGGCTTCCGCGGGAGGATTGGCGGTCTCCACCGGCAGCGGCGGGCGCGGCTGCGGCTGGGGCCTCCTCAGCGGGCGCGTCTTCTTTCGCCTTCTTCTTCTTGATCTTCTTTTCCTTATCCGCCTAAAATACATACATAAACAATTAATTTGGTTCCTTTCATCTACATTTTTGTCTATGTGTGTCATTTAAGTGGGAAACAACTACGATTTACAAAAAGAATACCGGTAGGTTTCAAGTAATTCCTCGACTTATTTTCCGAAGATGATAACTGCCTTTCCTCTTGATAATATCCATTGTTGTTTTAGAGTAGTCTTATGTATTGTAAATTATGTAATATAAGATTTTAAATAATTTGTATAGCTTTTTGTAAAAAGCTTGATAATTAGGCTTTACAAAAAGCTTTTTTGCATTAGTTGACATATATAAAGGACTCAAAAACTATTTGACTATAAAAAGAATATTATTGATTTAATTATTTTTTAATACTTTAATATTTTTTCGCTTTATCATACAAAATATTTCCAATACTATTAGATAAGTGTATTATCAGGTTACATTCACAGCTTGCCCGATTAGGCGTGCATATATTTAGATGAATCGACGTTCGGTTTCAAGCGCTACATACCAGTGCGTGATGAAACATTCAAGCAGCATTCGATCAATTTCTTAATCCCGGATGAATTGATTTTATTTTTCAGATCATAGTGCAATTATAGTTATACTTTAGGCATGTTTTATACGTCAGAATGGTTTATTAGGATTGTAACTTTTATTTGCGTTCCTATTTCATTTATTACATTAGGATTATGTATGAATTGGGGAATTTAATGATTCTGTGTCCCTAGACAGTTCTTTGCAAAAGAATATGTAATTTGAATTTTTTTAAATGTTTCACAATAGCTCTTTCACACTTAAGATCTTGGTCTAAGTAATCGCAATTTATTAAAAAATCGTTTTGACGTATTTAGAAAAAAAATTAAATTTCCGAATACTTGTTTAAATTCACATTATGATTTTTTGGACTAAGCAGAAATTAAATTAAAGCGTCACAGATAATTTATAAAAATATAACGTATCATTCAAGAATAATAGTTGTGTTTGTCTTGAAATGTCTGTATATGCATAGTTTTATTATATTTAAAGTGTTATCTTTAATTCCTTTAATTTGTAGTAATTAAATATTGAACTACTATTATAATATCGCGACGAATACTATATTTCGTCGATTAAATGAACGATAAGTAAAAAGTCCCGAATATCCGCTACCGGTTTGACACTTCCTACAAATCACTGTGTGTTTCCACTATTCACTTATCGTTAGATCACTATTTCCACAACACTGGACTTACCATTTTGTGTAGTTTGTTGGTTCGACGGAAGAGAGACTGTACCACTCGGCAGTCCCACCCTGACTCCGAGATATCGTCCCCGGCCTACAGTCCAAGCTTTTGCCCCCTCCACCCGCGGCGGCGGTTTCTGCTCGATCCCATATATAGTTCGCCTCACAATTGTTGGGGATCGCATCAGAACTCTTTGGTCAGCTCGCTGGTTCGGCCGGCAGGCTCGCTAGAATATTTAAAAATAATATCAGCTACCTGCACTTTTAGATTTTGTATGTTTTCACGATGAAGTGCAGATGATTATCATGTTACTGATCAAGTTTTATTCGTTGACTAATTTTGTCTTGATGTTAAAAGTTAATTGAATTGTAATTAATTGAGACTATTCAAATTATTGAAGTTTTCCAAGATTTTTTTTATTACTTTAAAAGAACAGTTTTTTAATATTTAATTTAAATAGAATTGAACGTTAAAAATATATGTATTATTATAATTTATGACAATTTATTGTTGAATAAGAAAATTTGTTTTAAAACAGATGATAAAAAGCAGTTTCCTTAACTGAATTTTAATTCTTTTGATCTTCCTTCATAAAAAAGTGACGTAGTTGATGAAATGTGTGGTTTCAAAGTTCACGAGCGTAGAACGTAATCCTCCTAAACTCTATTTTATTTATAACTTAGTATCTAAGATGCAAATAACGATACCTACGTCCATTGTTGTGTTATATAAAATCTCATGATACTACACAGGAGTCTAAAATTAATCATACAACGTATTGAATAAAGTCTGAAATAAATAAAAGCTTATTACAAAAAGATATTAATTTTTTTTAATTAGCTAATCATCGGCTTAGGCATTAAACAGTCTTACCTTATACTAAACATAATACGTGTAATTTAAAAAAATAACAATATTCGATTTCCGCGCGCAAATCATGATAATGTTTTAAATCTGTCAATGTCTTTAATTAATTTTATTATTGTTAAATGTTTTAGGATAATCGCCGCTACAAGATGGCGGACACGCCATTTTGTAGCGGCGGCTATCTTTTATTTCTTATACTCAAAGAACGAATAGAAAAGCAATGATCGCTATTATAATACTAAATACACGTGACATTGGCGAAATGATTAGTGCTCAACTGTCACGCTCGAAACGCCATATGATAAGAACCAAACCAAAACCAAATTATTAAATGTTTTAATTTTTAACTCTGTATTTTAAAAGTTATCGTAATTTAATTATTTTTTTTATTTATAGTGTCATTCTAGTGGACAATTTTATTATTGCATACGCACATACAACTTAATGTTAACACTTTTTATTATAAGGCATTAGAGTTTATTGCTTGCTAAAAATAAAATTTATTTAAGCTTTAAAATTCCGTTTTTTAGTTTTCGTAGATTTCAGAAATTCTCCACCCCTACACTCCCCAAGATAGCTATATTCTCATAGCTTTCTATGGCTAATAATTTCGCCTGTACGTTATCTGTTACTTTTAGATTTAGAAAAAGCTGATAAGGCTATATGAATGTTTTTGACTATTGCTCTTTCTTACAGTCAAAACATACTAAAATGCCGTTTTCATAATAATGTAATGTACTCCTATCGAAGGCCATGGGTTGTAGATTTTTTATGTATTTGAGAGAAGGATAAAGGGTATATTTAATTTCTTTTCCTCTTCTCGCTGTGGTAATAGAAATCGCGCCATTTAGTTCAGCTACGTAAATTCTTCTTTCCGCCCAAATTTCAAGCACAGCAGTGCTTGAAATTTGGGCGGAAAGAAGTCATTTTATCGAAGCAGATCGTTGAAAGCTTTTTGAATTTTAAGTGTCAATAAGCAACGCAGTGGGGGGTAGCGTCTGTCTTTAAACGCAATGTTTGTGGGTTCGAATCCTAGATTGGGTCAAGATTATATTCTAATCATTATTATTTTTTCTCTAAGACAAAGCACAGCGTTAAGTTCTGTTTTTAAACAGGCTACGTGTCGAATTCTGATGGAAAGCAGAGAACAGTGTTTTGACACTAGGTTTTGTCACTATCGAGCTTTACAGGAAAAAATGCAAAAATATTTTATTTCACTTTGTTTGCTCTATCAATATTTAGCGGTAATCGCTTAGGTAAAAATCTGGCTGTTGATAGTATCGTGGCGCTGCGACGAGCGGGGCGGGGCTATTCTCGTCGCAGACACTCACCATACAAAAATAACCTTATTGTAATCCACACCGGGCGTACGGGCCCGGTTCAAATATTATAAGTAAATTATTTAAATTCCTTCGATAAATAGTTAGAATCGTCTTACGGTTTTTTTATAAGAATATTAAGTAAGTACTTATAACACCTTGGCGAAGTGGAACAGTTTTTGACTATACACGCGATAACTGTGAGTTCGATCACATTCAAGACAATATTCAAATTATTTTCTTTTCTAATAAGTTTTTTATCTACTCTTTTAAATGAAAAACATTTCTGAAAAAAACAAAAATATGTATAAGCAATTTTGCTATATATTTTACATATAAATTGTATGTTGATAAATTATGATTTCAAGGTATTATAACGAGAACAGAATTTGGGGAACGGAGTCTTAACATTAGGTTACCTTTGCCTACCCTGCTATATGCGGGATACAGCAGTGAAGAAATCGACTTCAAATAAAATGCATAGAAAGTTAAAATTATTGGGAATATCTCAAAAACTACTCATATCTTAAATGGGACCTTATAAGAAACACTAGTTATATAAAAATATAATCGTGAAAATTGGTTAACCTAGTAAAAAGTTATGCGATTTGTTTGGTGGTAGGAGGTTCGTCCTCCGTCTGGCTCGCGACCACTATCATGTCAAAGACGAACCGCCAAATATCTTATGATGTGTTCCGGTTCGATGGCATGTAAGCCAGGTTTTCCCCTCTCCCACCTATCCTTTCCCCAAAATGTGGTGGTTTTGATAGCGGACTACTACATTGTCCTCCCCTTCCATCTATATCCTCTAGGTTGGCAACGCATACAACATCTCTGGTGTTGTAGAGGTTCATGGGCGAAGGTAACCACTTACCATCAGGTGGTCCTTCTGCTCGTTTGCCATCCTTTATCCATTAAAAAAAAAAAAATGCTATAATGTACACGTAAAAAGTACATCAAAAATAAATCAGTTAAAAATCTTATTTATATTTGTCTTAACTGTGAAAGATATTTAATAAGTTAGTTGTCGCGTGACCTATTTCCATTGCTGGCAATTCATCAAAATACGAAATACAATAGTTTCATGGAAAATAACTCGATATTAGCTTCCGTGATTG